>JAQFYM010001477.1:0-33235 GCA_034694785.1 Agrenia bidenticulata | reverse complement strand
TTTGCAAATAGATTAATATTTTGGAAAATAAAAATACTTGCCAAAAACTACTGAATTAAGAAGGATGGAACGAAAAAAAAAACTATGGCAGTGATTTTTTTTGACACTTAATTTTTTTCTTTGGCTTATTATTCAAAGAAAAGTGTAGCGAGAAACGTTTTAAAGAGTAAGATTTATAATATAAAAAAAACTGACAGTATATTATTATGTATGGTTTGTTGCAGTCTTATTCTTAAATAACAAAATTTGAGCTATATTTTTCACGTTCAAGGTTTTGTTAAAATATCGCCTTAATGATAAATGTGAAATTCTGAATTAATTCTTTTGTATTTTTGGCATTCTTGACTGATCTTTTAATTTTGGCATTTTATGTTTTGGCATTTTGACTATCCACTATACTTTATGCAGATAGCATTTTAAATTAACTGTACATTAACGAGTTAGCATTTACAGTGGAATCACTATTTCTACATTCATATGCAAAATGACAACATAATAAACGTAAAAAATGAATGATTTCCGAAATTTTTTAAAAAAAGAACTTGCTTAAATTATCTTCTTGTGTAAAAAAAGCAGGTTACAATGACTATTTGCTTTGTAAATTTACCACAATGCCACCTTAAGTATAAAAGGGGGTATGGCCCTGAAGTTTCTAGGGAAGAAATTTTTGCTATAAAAAACTTTTCTAAAATACAAAACGCATAGATACTACAAGTAAATGCATTCCGCATACAGAATAATACATATAATGCCTAGTATTTTACGCCCTGAACTTATTGAACAGTAAAATACAATAACTAAACACCATGAATCCATCGCTTACGAAATTTTAATTTATCAAACTACACCAGTCTAACCAGGACCCTTTTTTAACCTTGTTCTTTATATTAACAAAACTCTTTTTACATAACCTGATAAAAACATTTGTAAAAATAAAATAAAAAAACGAAATAAAATCAGAATATGATATTTTTGAGCATTTTAACAAAAATATATGTTTTTCATGCTTAATTTTGGTACTGATTAAAGTTTTTAATTCGTTTCTACGGCAGAAAACAATGCAACACGTAAAAATAGTAGTGGGGGAATAACCACTATTCGTGCATTAAAAACTCTATCATTACTTATTTACGAAAAAAATTCTCTTTTTTTATCTACAAAATACGCAAAGAGCTATTTATTAAGTAAGTTTTTTTTTACATTTTATCCTTTTTTTAATAATATGCCAGATAACAAAAAGAAAAGTATAATATAATTTTTTTTTTATAATCATAGATGGTAAGTAATATGCTTATATTTAAAAGACTGAATTTATCTATTTAACAAGTAACACTCGAAAGAAAAAAAAAGAAAATTTATTATAACATACTTTAATGCAAATTTTATTGTAATAATTATAGGAAACTATGCATTTGGATAATTTCAAATGTTTTTTTAGTTTTTCTATTTATAATCTTTGCAAAAATATAATCCCAAAAATATAACGTGGTCATATTGTAATTACTAGGGGGCGAGGGAGTCCAAAAATATATTAAAAATTGCAAAAATGCGCTAATTTCTGGTTTACTGCAAAAAACAGAATTTTTCGGATGCTAATTTTTTGATGACATAAAACATGATTTTTGATACAATAAATGTTTTATTTATGGATTCAATTGTTGCAAAATATGTAAATTAGGATTGTATTGATTTATCCAGCTGTTTTTGCTAATCAAATAACAATAATGTGTGTAAACACAGAAAATCTGTAGTTAAAATATAAAATACTAACTTATATATAATTAGAACACCATTTTCTATAATAACTTCTTAATCCCCATATTAAATACCATTGTATTTGATATTTGCACCACAACCCGGTTTTGGTGCGATATAAATATATATTATAATTTTTTATACTGATATTAAGTATACATATACGAAAATACAATGTTGTG
This sequence comes from Agrenia bidenticulata, assembly GCA_034694785.1. Lineage (NCBI taxonomy): Eukaryota > Metazoa > Arthropoda > Collembola > Entomobryomorpha > Isotomidae > Agrenia > Agrenia bidenticulata. Next base: position 31,298 of record JAQFYM010001477.1, on the reverse strand, counting down.
CTGTTTTTATTTTTGGTAAGTTATAATTAGAATAATCCAAAATATTTATTAAAAAACTCTGCTATATGAATATAAAATACATGAATATCTTACCTCTTACTTTTTTTTGTTTGGGTTATCTATAAATTTTTATTTAAGACCTCATTTTATCCAATCGCATCGTTTGTGCTACTACCGTAGTTTTCAGAAGATTGTACCCCCCATCCAAATAAAAATATTTCCTTTATAAAATTTAAAAAATATTTTATAGAAACTATAAATTGTGTACCTTAAAAATTTCCACATATAAATTGCACTTACTTAGCTTGTAAAAAACTCTTTAATAAAAAATCAATACTTGTTTTCATGTTTTTTTTACAATTATAAATTTTCGAATTTTCTTGTGAGGGGGGTACTATTAAATGAAAACTACGGTAGAAAAGTGATCGAAAACATATCAGCTTTGCCGAATATACTAATCAATTATCGATAACTTCTGTTTTATTCAAGGCAAGTTCTAAATGTTTTACTTGTTAAATATATATTTTGTTTTACGGAATATTAGAAAGAATAAATACATTCTCATAATATGGAAATACTAACCTTGTCGATCACATTTTCTGTAAGTAGAGAGCAGTTTAAATGCGTATTTTTTATGAAATAATGCATATATTTCGATAAATATGCGAACTTTTAGCTTAAAGTATATCAATTATATTTTTCGATTCAGTTTATTAAATTGCATTTGTATATGATATTTCAGGGTTTAAACGAATAAAGCTAGTATACAACACCCGTTGTCTTATTCATAAGGTTTAGCTTGCATATATTGATATATTTACAGGTAAATAATGTAGTCAGGCGTACAGTAATCACAATATAAATGATGCAAAATGGTATATTATCGGATTCTATATTATCATACCCTCAAATTTAAGCAAATATAAAATAAATGAAATTAAAAAAAACTGTATAATAAGTCATTTGTAAAATTCATGTCGCAAATAGTAACCCAAAATAAAATTTCTTACAAAAACAAAATCTGCTTGTAATTGAATTTATTTTTAAATAATATTCAAATGTAAAATATTTATCATGCCAAAAATTATAGATTAAAATTACGGGCATTTTTTAAGTGAAGTTTTTATAAAGAATCATATACTACACTGTAAATAATAATTGTCATTAGAAATTTTGTGGAATAAAAATTAGTATAAAATGATATAAAGTTATTCATAATTTACTATTATGATCATATCTTTGAATATTGTCGATATTATATTGATATTGAACAAATAGAAATGTATATACTAAATAACAAGGTCAATCAAAAGTTATGAATATTTATCCGTTACCATGACATTGTAAACATTTGTAAAGAATGAAGAAACACATTTCTTTCATATTATTTAGTATTATTTAATTTTTAAAAAATGAGATGTAACGATAGAAAAAAATAATTATGACTTTTACATTATATATTCATTTTTCACAGTTTGTTAAATAAAAATAAAAATAAAGAAATCAGTTTTGTATCAATTTTAAAGATGTTAGTATTGTACGTATTGAAGTACGGGAAATTTAGATATTCGACATTTAAAGTAAATAAAATAAAGGTTTTTCGAATTAAGAGTATTCAGAAATCTTTAATTTCAATATTCTTTGTATTCGAAATTCATACATTTAGTAATTTATTTTATTTTAAATTCCCAGGATTCTCAATACTAGGATTTCCAAATACAGATAATATCGAATGCCCGGTATTCGAAATTTTGAGAATTCATTAACTCGGATTAAAATATACCGTGATTTATTTAATTATCGGGATATATAATACTCGGAAATCCATAATATGGTATCCATATGCCCGGAATTCATAATGCCTGGATTCCATTTACTTCGAATTACAAATACTCGGAATACCGATTAGCCGGAATTACACATACAGTAATCACATATGCTCTTTATACAAAATACTTAAATCAAAATACTCGGAATTATAAATACTCGGAATTTCACAATTGAGAATTACAAATATTCATCCTGCGATTTATAGATAAACCAGAATTTACTGGGTCCTATTAATTGTCTATATATAAATTAAAATATCATTTACGACATCTGTGATTATAAGTTCGGAAAAAATTACCTGGATTACATAGATCAATATTTTTATAAACTAAAAGGCTTTTTTAATGTAAGAAAATGAATTTACAGGTAATAATAAAAAACGTAACTATTATTTTTTCTTGTTATTTATACGAATATTTACAGATAAAAGCGCATCCAATTTAAATGATGCTGCTTAGATCATAAAAAGAACAATGCTTGTAAGCATAACATTTTTTATTAGGTTTTATATTAAAGTTTATAAAACAAAACTAGTTTAAGTACGGTTTTTACATTTAATTTATATCAAAAATGTTTATAAACTGGTTAAAATACTTTTGTTGTTGGCTTCTTTGTACAATACAACATTTCAGTCTGTATACATTATGAATTTAATATAAAGGTGATATATATGCAAAGCTTTTACGACTTTTTACTGCATCCATCATTTTACATTTTTAAATATCTAATGATAGGTTTTTTGGGTCTATGTAAATGAATAACCTGTGGCTAGATATATAAAATATTTACATTACTATCCCCTTAAAAAATATCAATGCATAAAAGTAGGGCTCAAAAAAGGAGACTAAAGAAGCAGACACTCTTTGCTGCGCAACTAACAATGAAACTTACATCAGAAATATTCAAATCAAATATAGAAGAAGTAAAAACGTTAGAAAATGGCATTGGTGAAGATCATATTGCAGTGGAAGGTGAATAACCATTGCAGAAGGAAAAAACATTAAGGATGTCAAAGTTGGAACCAACCTGGCAATTGATATACCAAATGAAAGTTCTGTACTCATCAAAAATATGAAATGCAATAGGGAAAAATAACAAATCAACACAGACGATATAAAACAATTTTAAAAATGATAATTTTAATCTTGTGGACTATGTTGATCGTAATCAAAAAGAAACTGAAGGTTTATTTGAAATTGACTGGCATTATAATGAAAAATTAATACAACAAAATATTGTGGCTACAAAAGATATATGTACTAATTCGGCTAACAAATGAACCAAAAACGATTATAAAAGAACACATTGATACTAAATTTGAGATTGCATATTTAAATGATAATAGAAAAAACAACCAAATAAATTTTTACTTAGTGAACGCGTCATTCCGAATATCATACCAAGGGATAATAGAGATTGAAATTTCCTACAATCATTGTTGAATAATATACATAAAGATGGAAAAAAAGAAGAAAGAGACTGGCTGTGGTATAGGTAACGAGATAATGCAGTTTTTGTGCCCCGTGTACTGCTTTTGAAACCAGGAACAATTGCTTAACAAATGGGTGGTCAAAGGAAAAAGGATGGAGAAAAATTTAATAGCAGGATTTCAGAACATGAATTATTTATTAATCACAAAAATAAATATGTCACATGGAAGATTAATTTGTCTAACAAAGAAAAAAAAAATCCCCTTGTAAATATCATATTGAAAAACTACAACACAGAGAAAGAAAGATGGAGTAAAATTCTTAAGCGTTTGTCTGACGTTTTTTTGTTTCGCGCACAGAGAAGGTTAGCCTTACGAGAAACTTCAAATAAAATTACTGATTTTAATAATGGATCGTTTTTGGGATGTATAGAATTACTTGGGAAATACGTTTTAATTCTTATGTGCCATCTTGATGCAATAAGGAGAATCAAAAAAGAAACAGCAGCAGAGTAAATCATCATAGCAATAAAGTACAAAATGAATTCCTGCAATTGTGTAGCAAAAAAATAATATCTAAAATTATAAAGGACATTATTTAGTTACGATTTTATGCAATACTTTTAGATAGCACTCCTGACGCTTCATTGTGTGAACAAAAAAAATTATGTTAAGATACAGCTCACAGGAAAGTAAAACCACTAAGATAGTGGGTAGATTTTTATGCTTCGATGATGATGTTAATAAAACCAGGCAGGGAATGGCTACAAAACTGATTAGAAAGTGTAAAGAAAATAATATAGATATAAAAGAATGTGTCGGAGTAAGTTTTGATAACGCCAAAAATATGTCTGGCTGTAGAAATGGGGCACGATCACTTCTTAAGTCTCTTAACCCACGAAATATTTTTTGTACATGTGCAAATCATTTACTTAATATATCAGGGAACCTTCATCAACATCAAATTCTGTAACAGTAAAGTATTTTATTACATTTCAAAAGTTGTTTAATGTCTTAGGTTCAAACACCACTCGATGAACAACATATATGAACCACTGCAAATATATATCGACCCACGTATCAATGACACGTTGGTATGCTCGTTTTGCAGCTGCGAAACCTATAGTGAAGGATTTGGATTCAGAAAATTAGCATTAGAATAAGTATTAGTGGATCAAAGCATGACCAATATAGCAAAGTATAAATGTAAAAGATTACTTAAGTTTTGTAGCAGTCGTGAAACTATCATGATGAATAATATTTGGTATTTAATTCTAACTTATATACAAGATACAAACTTACTTATTGAACAACGAGGTGCTACTGCAGATTTCGCGTTAAAAAACGCAAAAAAGTTAGTTAAAACCATAAACAGACTTAGATTTTACTGTAGTATTAAAAAATGTAACAAATGAATGTAAATTGTTGTCAATTTCTATTAGAAAAAAGAAAAAAGACAAATATAAAAGAAAATCAACAAATAGGAAAATATATATAACAAAATAAAAGAAGTTTAGGTGGCATCATTAGAAAATCTTTTTATATATATAGAAAAAATATGCCAATATTTCTCTCTACTATTGGAATTTAAAACAATAAGCAACGATGACATAGAAAAATGATGTAAACCGCTTCTAGAAAAATATGAACCTGACTTAAGCAAGGATATATATGATACAATATTTATTTTTAAAAACCTGCAAAACCGTCAACTTCACTTCCGTGAAACAATGTGAACTTATGTCTGAGATTTTAACTATAAACCTTGAATATTTTATTTTTAAATCTATTAACGATACTTCATAAATTTCTTACGGACTCAATAATAATAACAGAGTTGATAAGATCATTATCTGCTAAAAGCGCATTAAAAACTTTTTGCCTACTACAATGGAGCAGGACAGACTTAATAATCTCGTAAACATTTATATTTATCATGATTTGACCAGTTTAAATTTTGATGCTATAATCAGTACTTTCGCAACAAGGAAGGCCTGAAAGGGAAGCATAAAAATCCAGTAAAACGAAATATATTACATTTGAAGCGTAATATATCCAATCTAAATATAAAAAAAATAATATAAAGGCTACTTAAAAAACTTTAACATATCAGCTGCACATTTATACTTTTAAAAAACATAAAATTGCAACACATTGACTTATACTTCTATGACCCCTTGCTTGTATGTTAAAATTACTTTTCCCTCTATTCATCTGAACCCGTATGCCCTTATAAAATCTAGCTTCACTACGCATATGGACCTTTAGCTTGACACTTCTATAGTTAAATACTTCATTACCCATTTACAACTATATCCAGGCCTCTATAGATTAGGAGAAAATGACATTTTTTCCTAATCCACCTAATTTTTTTACCTAAATAATGCTTTTTCCTCCTAAAATTTTCTCATTTTTTACTATTGTTAATAAAAGGGCTTGATAATATTTGTAGCCCTTTCTAATGTTGAAAGAAATATATTATAAAAATATACATGTCATAATAGCTTCTGTAGAGGTATTTAATGTTTTTTTTGTATTTAAAACACTTGAAGTTGATTTGTCGCAATTAGATCATATAAAAAGTAAATAAAGAAAATCGTGTCTAATTTGACGCTTGAAGGTTTGTTACATATCAAACAATTATCACAATACCATATCTTAGTAAAGAAAGGGTAATGTGATGTTTTTATTTCATTTTGTTTCTTGTTGTTAATATTTCTCCTAATCCTCCTAATTTTTTTGTATCAAAAAATCGCCGATACTCATAAAAAAAGCAATTTTTGGGGGATTTGGCGGGCTTTCCTTATCTAGAGAGCCCTGCCTATATCTCTATGCCACATAACATATAACTTCTATATTTCTGTATCCCATATCTTCCCATACCCCTATATCTATACCCGTATGCCACAATACTCATATTTCCTTTTTATTGTTATTTACCCGTACCCCGATACCGCCTTATACCTTTATACTTTACCCTTATACCCCTTTACCCCTATACCCCTGTTTATCTGTACCCATATAGCGTTTCTTCTCATTACCCATATACCCCTATACCATGTTATCCCTATATCCCTTTATCCCTTTATCCGTTTACCCGTTATACCCGTATACCCAAATACCCGAATACCCAATACCTTTTTGCTGTGTCACACTCGAACTCTTATACCAATTTACTTTTATACCCATATACCGCTGTAACCCGTTACTCATATACCCCTGTTTTTTTATCCATTTTCCACTATACCCTTATACCCTTATACCCCTATTCCTGTTTCCTCTTTTATCCATATACACTATAACCCTTACACACATTACGCCTATCCCACGTTTTTTCTCTATCCCTTCCCCCTGTACCTATTAACAACCAATACCAATGTTACCCCTATACCCATTTGCCCCTATACCCTGTTACCCTTATACCCATATACCCTATATACCTTTATAACCCTATACCCTATACCCTATCTCCCTGTACCCCAGTATACCTCTATACTTCTATACCTCTATACTTCTTTTACCCCTATACACATATACCTTGTATACCCCAATACGTCGATACCCCTATATTCCTATTTTTCTATACCGCTATATCTCTTTATTCCTTTACCCCAGTAACCAATAAAATCTGTAAACCGTTTTACCCCGTCATCCTTATACCCCTATACCTTTTTATTTCTAGGGGCATATACACTGCGCCCCTTTACCCTTTCCTGCTATTCCACTTATTCACTGTATGGCTATACCCCATTACCCATTATAACCCTAAACCAATTATGCCCCGTAACCCTTATACCCCTATACCTCTATACCCTTATACCCTTTTACCCCTAAGACCCTATACCTCTATACCCCTAGACACCTAGACCCCGTTATTCCTATACCCCTTACTCCGTTACCCCTATAACCCGGTACCCATATACCCCTATACCCATACACATTTAGTTTATATATCCCTTTACCCTTATGCAACGAAAAACCTAAACCTTTTTACCCCTATACTGCCATACCGCTATATTTTCATACCCCTATAACTCAGTTCCCTTATTTCTTTTCACCCTATCCCCTTTTACCTCTATACCCCTTTGCCCTATGCTCCTATACCCAAGGTTAAAAATCATGGGGGGGGGGTCAAACTGGGGCCTGACCCCCCTAGAAAATTTTGAGAATGTTGTTTTTGCGCTCTTAAGCTAAAATATAGTGTCAAAACAAATTTGTTTTTTTATTAACCCCTGCTGACAATAACTTAGAGTGTGTTCCCTTTACTCCTACTCCCCTACTCCCCTACTCCCCGTTACCCTTTTATCCCTTGGCCCATTTTCCCCTGTACACCTAAACCGTTTTTTCCCATTACCCATTACCCCTTTCCCCTTTTTATCTTTCCCCCTGTACCCCTTTACCCTTGTACCCCTTTACTTTATACCTTTATACATCCTTACCCCTATACCCTTATACCCCTATATCTATGTAGCTCTTTACCCGTACGACTATACATATACCCCCTTGCAGCCCTTTACCCTTTTTACCCCGAACAAGTAGTGCACACTGTACATCCTTGTATGCCAACATCCCATCCGGTGATACGCGTTCACTTCTATGTATTTTTACCAATAGACCCCTGTAACTACTACTCAACACACCACATTACCGCTATGCCCTGCCGCCCAATACTCATATACACGTTTACATTATCGTACTTTACCTCTTTTGCTTTACTCCCTAAGCTTCTTTACCCCCTGAAACCCTAAACCCTAAACCCTTTCTACCTTATTAACGCTATCACCCTATACCCTTAATAGCTATATGTCCCTAGTAGCCCTTCAGCCCGCTTGGCGTACACCTATATACCCTTATACTAATAAACTCCTTTACCTCTATAACCTTTAACCTACAAACCCCTATACCCTCTTACTTATTACTTCTAAGGCTCCATAACCCTTGCACTTTTACAACCCTACACTTTTACATCCCGTTTCACATTACCCCTACACTTCAACAGCCCAGTACCTGCTGCTTCCTATACCCCTGAACCTTTAGACTTTATTTTCTAAACTTTAGGGGTCACAAAATGTTTGACCGGGGGCCCATAAAGGTTCTGGCACGGCCTTATCCGTATACGTTGTCTTGTATTTATTGTCATGTTTTTACCTCTTTGCGAGACCTTTTTGCTATTTAAGACAAGTCAACATCGCATAAACAAATTTCTTATAGTGCTCACCGTTTTTCGTAATGTTTTTTATGTATTAATTTTGTTTTTTTTAGATTTTCTATAGCAGAAAACCTATTTTAATTTTATATTATCATCTCGTCTAATTTTAGATCTACATGAAATGCCTAGCCAAAATAGCCAATCAGATTGTAGCATAGGGTCCTTACCTTATAAAAGCTTTAAATATGAAAATTTTGTGCTCTTTTGTTTTTAAGTGTTTTATGTAACAAAAAAGGTTAACAATCTGATTCCAATTGTCCTGTTTTTAATTAACATACTTTTTCAAAGATTTACAAAGCGTTTGAGTGATACGTTTTACACTCCATTTGTTTGTGGGTGATAAGCGCTGTAAGTATCATGCTATATATTAACCAAAAAAAGATTTCTTTAAAAACCTTGTAATCGAATTCCTTACCTTGGTCGCACTGCAAAATTGTAAACCCTACAAACGACACAAAATATTTTTATTGAAAACTTTCTAACTGAAACAGCACTTTTATCTGGGATCGGAAAATCCTCAGCCCACTTTGTGCAATATTTATTTAAATCACAAATATAAACAACCACTTTTTTATTCTTCTGTAGTGAACCCACGGAATCTTTTCTTTTTATTCTTTTAACATCTTACTCTTATAGAAAATACAATTCTTGAACACTCTTATCACTGGATTACAAATTGACATTTTTCACAAGTTGATACATTATTTAAAATTTACTCTGACAGTTTAGGCCAGAAATAATTTCTTATTGCCTTTCCAGCGTTAATTATATGCTTTATGACCTGATGAGGTCATCATGCAGTAAAAATGAAATCTTATCTAGTTCGATGCATTTTATTAACCTTTTATTGATTTTTCCAAAACATCGAAATAGCTCTTCATTTGTAATAAAAAAAATTTTTCATTTAACCTATAGCAGTCTTTAAGCATTCTTTTTACAGTTTTTTTAATATTGAAAGTTTTTAACGATATTAAAAATTGTTTCGTTTTCTTTCTTATTCATTTTACAATAAAATATCGTTTTTTTATAAAAACATATAAATATCCAATAGATTTATAATATAAAACAATCTGAATTAAATAGGTTGCCTAATTTATTTTTAAAGCTTTTTACAGTAAGATTTATTTGGAAGTTTTCATATGAAAATTTACAATCTAAATAGTTATTTTATTGTTTTTTTTTGTGATTTTTTTTTTTATTACTGATTTACTAATCATCCAGTGATATATTTCACTACAAAGAATAATATAAATTATAGTTTTTAATTTTTATAACACATGTGTGTTCATCTTTTTCTTTTTTATATGTCGGCCAAAAAAAGTGTTTTATTCTATTATATTTTTTAACTATAACTTTGTACAATTTCTTTTATTCTACATAAGTTTTTGTAGTTAATTTATCCGCGGATATATTTTTCTGGCAGTACAATTATATATTAATATACTATTTTTTGTAATGATCTCTATTTAGTATATATTTTGTAATTAGGATTCTTTAAATAAGCTTTCAATTTTTGTGTCTATACATATATTTTTCTTTTTTTTTTGTGTTTCAGCTTTCTTATTCTAACGCTTTTTGCACTTACTACCAAAATATAGTTTTTATCCATTTTACTTTTTTTACTTATATTTCGCACCTTATTATTTCTATATTATATAGATTAGTTGGTATTTTTTATTTTTTAAAATTTAAATTGTTTTTGATGCGAAATATCTATACCGACTGCTTTATATAAATATCAATTTTGCTTGCACGTAATATAAATGCAAATGCAATAACTTATTTGCTGTTGAAAAAATTAATGAGAGTTGAGAACACGTCTAAAAATTAAGATTTAATATTTTTTGTATTGGTTTTACTGAAAATTAGCATTAGAATAACATGTGGACCATTTTTGATTTTGTTTATAGCTATTGTTTATATTTGAGATTATTGACCGATCCATTAGCAAATAAAATGCTTATTAAAAGACAAATAATTTTTTAAGACTATTACTTTTTTTGGTGCATAATTTACAGTAAAACCACTGAGAGTGACCGCTTCTGAGAGTGACGCCGAGGGTCAAAAAACACTGGATAATTTTTTATCATCGATAAAAACATATAGATCACACGAACTTTATGTCTTATTGTTATTAAATTTCGCGTAAATGAAATTTGGCATGTGCTTTTGATCGCTTTTATCATTTTTTATACTCTCGGAAGCATAGGATTTTTTGTCTGTTTTAAAAAAATATTTTTTTACTGTATTTAACCACAAATAAACAAAAAATGTTTATTTTTTCGTCCATTTGAGTGTCACTCTCAGTGTTTTTACTGTATTTCTTTCAGTGTTCTTTCCACCCAGTAGTATTGCTGTTTGTATCTAAAACCTTTGATGGAGTATTTTTTTTTGTGATTTTATTATTGGTTGTTGCGTGTGCTTAGTAAATGTATTATATATCTTTTTTATTCATAGTTGAAATAAAAAAATCAATTATGTGGTATATTATTTGACCTTTTTGATAGTTAAGTTCAATGGAATGGCTTTCTTGTGCTTATGTATGTTATTTTTCTTATTTTTCTTAATTTCTGTTAATTATCGTAATTTTATTTCTTCTTTTCCATTTCTTCTCCTTTTTTCTCCTTTCTTAAGTTTGATTGGTTACGTGTTTATGCTTCTTCTCTTAAAGAAATATAATTTTAAAAGCAAAATATGTAATTCTGAGAAGACAAATTAGTTTAAAACACTTTATTTACGTTTGAAAATACCACATTTTTTGGATTTCCGTTTATTTTTGTTTTTAAATTCAAAAACTTCAGGGGAATTTTCAACACGGGGAGAAGTTTCAAAATACGACACCTTCTCTAGGTTGGGGCAAAAAAATAATTAGAACAAAAATGCACAAATGTTACATGCATAAAAATGACATATAATACCAACAATGCAAAATTTTAGTTACAATTATCATTTTTACCATTCAAAATTGAATTTAGGATTTTAAGTACTTTATAAATACACAATATCACTATATGTGCAATATATACTCGTTTAATGTTTAGAAAGTATGTGGTTGTTTTCAAATCTGACTCAACCATATGATTAAATTTTTTTCTAAATTATATAATATGTATTAATTTAGCTCTAAACTTTTATTTCGTATATTTTAAGGGCTTGATTATATATTTTTTATCCCAACCTAGAGGGGGCACCGAACGTCATGTGGGGGCCCCAAAAAATGCAAAACGAACAAAAAGTTAGATGAATGCCTAAAAAAACTTAAATTTTTATTTTTTAAAACAAAAAATGCAAGAACAATAAGATATTACAGTCTCTATATATGATACTGGATTTATCTAATTCAAACGTGTCATGGATAGAATTTGTCAGCCCAAACTACTCCAACATACATCAGAAAATAAAAGTATGTTGTTTTATAAATAAAGATAAAAAAAGCTTCATTGCGCTCTTGGCCTTTTCTTCCGCTATTCTTTTTTATGCTTGACCAAATTCATCATGAAAGGAATATTTTTTCATGGATTACGAGTGTCAGGAATAGAGTTTTACTGTATATCTGATTACGAAGGGGTTTTAAAATATTCAAAAAACAATTAAAATATATATGAAAATTACAATAAGTGAATAAATAGCGTTAGAATGACAGCGAAACACGGCATACAAAAATTGAAGAAAATACACGATATTTTTCCTGTAATTCGATCCCTCTATTAATTTTTTGCGGATTTTTTCCATAGGGCCAGTGAGAGTAGAAAACGTATATCGACGCGCAAAAAACTACATTAAAATTCCCCATTCCTCATTTTGTATTTTGAAGTATTTATAAATATACTAGAAAATAAATACAACACAGCGGCTTCATATTTATTACATAATCGTAATTGAATCTATATATAGGGGGCATAAGGTTTTATAATATGCTAATCTTAACGAAAAATAATATTAAATTGTCTAGGTAAATCTATAAATACTAACCATTTTTGGTTTATTCACAGTTTAAGTTATTGTTAAAGACATTCGGGTTCGAACTAAGAAGCAAAAATCAAACAAAATATCTTGTAGGGATTTTGAAGGCCGTATACATATGCAATCGCAAAAAATTACAAGAACCACAACTTTTTTTAAGCTTTTGTTGCATAATATATACAAAAAAATATTTTTTTGTAATTAAATATCTGCTTTTTGTAGTACTGTACATCAAATGAAATTTATTGCTAAATTTAAATTTTTTTGAATACTGCGGTTACCTCGTATATTCCTGTTACATAAATACTTTGACACTAAAAAGAGACAATTTTCAATTTTACATTTATTGTATTATTAGTTTATAAACAAGAACAACGAATGGATTTCCTTTTCGGTTAAAAAACCAATACTGATAATCTTTTTTGACATTTTTATTATGGTAAAAATAGTCTTAACATAAAAAAATGTATTGCTTTTTGTATAAAGTAGAGTAAAATAAGCAATATTTAGAACAACTATTTTTTTATAATTTTTAGATATATAAACATAAGTGACTTTTTGTTTTATAATTGTTACTTCATGTTGTGCAAAAGTGTTTCCCCTTTCTTTTGGATTGTATTTTTATACAATTTGTAAAGAAACTAAAATTAGAAAAAAATCTGCTCCGAATTGCTCTGATTTTGTATTGATAAATTGTATTGATAACCAAAAGATAAAACAATATGCATTTTTGGTGTAAAATATTTGTTTAATATTTGCGTTTTGCTATATCAAAGCACCTTTAATAAAAAAAAGCGTCTTCTTTGGATAAAAGAATATTGTAAACTACTATTTTTTTAATATTTATTTGAGATGAGATAACGCCTTTTAAACAAAAAAAACGACTTTTTTTAATGTGTATACCATAAGCACAATATTTCCTTCGTAAAAAATTAGCTTCTGAACAGAATACTTTAATAAAACCAATTTCATAAAGAAAAAACGCATATATAGTATATTCATTTTTTTCTGCAGCAAATATTTTTTTTTACTGGCTCATACTAAGTAAAGTAGAACATAGGAAACAAAGGCCTAAGGTTTATTCAGATAAAGTTCTTTATTATACATTGTTGAAAAAAAAACGTAAAAATTTAACTTTAAATAAAAAACAATAGTTCTTGTATATAATATATTTGCGAATTTTTTATACTATAACAATATTGTTATATAAAACGCCGAAAATCCACCCTTTGCTGATTTTTTGATTATGAATATTTCCCTTAGTGTACATGTATGTTACGTGTTTTTTTGCAGTTTTCAATGTTCATATAATAAAGAATGTGTTGCTTTGCATTTAAATAGACATTTGAAGATACTTCATGTAAAAAAAAACTGCTACCTTAAGTAAAAAATACAACGTAAAAACACTAAAAAAACTAAGTCCGACCTAACCCGGATTAACCCGTAACCCGGACCCCTTATACGTATCCCGGCAAAAGTTTAAATTGGGGTCCGGGTACCACCGTTATTAAAAATCAAAAATAACCCTTTAATTTTTACAGGAAAACAATATTTAATTTTTTTGAAAAGAAAAGACACATTTCCGGTTTTTTTTCCGTGTTTTTTTGTATTTAGTGCAGATATTTTTTTACTTATACCGAATTCGACATCTGGTTATATTTTTATAGTGTAAAATATATTTATATTTTAGCGATATATGTGATTTAAATTTTTGATTTTTACCATGCAGAATGAATTTCGAATGTATATTATCTTATTACAGTGAACCTCGTTTCTTAAACTATTTACAGATATAAGTATGTTGGTTGAGGCTGCCTGTGCGGCTTGAGCTTTATGCGAACGCTAAGATGTCATAAAATAACTATTTATTTAAATATTTTCTTCTTATATAAGTTTCTTATCTTTCCGAAACAAAATAGTTTGTTTCAGGATACATTCCCAATCATTGTCCCAAATTAATCTAATAATCTGCCTATCAACTTTATCGTGTCAATCTTTGTCCTATAGCACCTGACCCCCACAAACGATAGATCTCGTCGAGTTCTCTACGATTCAGCCTTCAGATGGTTGTAGGAACCAATAACAGGAGGTTTTACCCCTGTTCTTGTTTACACATCATCATTAGGCGCTTTTAACGCCAAAAAAGTAAAAATATCATATTTATATTCATAGTTTAAAACCTTATACAAGTTAAATTATTTACTTTTTACGAGTACTTTATCGCATAATAAAATAGCAAAAAAAGAAAATCTACCACATTAATATGATGCGTTTTAGGTTTTAATTTTACACGCATTCAAAACAAAACGTTTTAACAAGGGTAAAAGCAAAGTTATTGCATGAGTAAAAATATTTTTTTTAATACTAAAAAAACTTATATTTTTATTAAAAACAACCTTAGAAATTTCGATCTGCAATTATTAACAAAAAAAATTTTAAGCAAATACTGATAAGATTTTGTACGCAAACGGTCAAATATAATAAAATTTAATCATTGTTTGTTTTTTTTTAAAGAATAAAATTCGTTCTTTCTAAAAAAAAATTAGCAAGCTGTTTCATAATTGTCGCGCGCTGTGCCGGGTACCCATGCTGACGGGGAAAATACACGCAAAATTCAAAAAAAATGACAGTAAAGCATGATTTTAAAAACTAAAAAAAGTGCAAAATATAAACTTTGCATAAACTAATAAGGCTGTTTCATAGTTTTTTGTTTTTTGCGCAAAAATATTTTTGATATTTAAAAAATAAAGTTTAGTGAAATTTTGCCTGCATGTAAAAAAATGCTGTTTTTTTATTGTTAAATGTATATCTATCCTAATTATTACCATATGTCACGTTTTCCGTATCTAGTTTTTTGCATGTATTTTCCCCGTTCAGCATGGGTACCCGGCACAGCGCGCGGCATTCAATAATATTCTAATGATTTTTTTAAAAAAGAGCAAATTGAAAAAAAAATATTACTCTTGTCTGATGAAACGTCAAAGATAAACATTTGCACACTTAAATAGTTTATCTTACACATGTACTAAATGATAGTTTTGATGTCATATTTTATCTAAAGCATATCATTTCTAAATGAAACAAATATATGTATCTAAAGTGTTAATCCGAGGTATTTTCCAGACTAAACGTCATGAAAAATGTCTATAACAAACCAATTTCCTATGATATATATTATTGTTAAAATAAAAGTATATTACTCTGTTATTTCCTGCAAAAGAGGTCGCAAATTAACAGCGTTTAGTACTTTTATTGAAAATATCAAATTGCGAAGTGTAACTATAATAACAAAAGCAATGCCAATTTCTCATTAATTTATGCAAAGAACCTAATCAAAGGGGCTTGATATTTTTAAACTACGTTTTCTATCGCCATATCTTGGATTTTTTAATCATATCATAATGATACTGTTCTTACTTTAAATGATAACTTAAGCAAAGAGTTTTTTACGGAATTAATGAATAAGCGAAAATGTAATCCCAAAAGTTATTAATGAAAAGCAAAAAAGAATATAACGCATGCGCTTGGACGCATAAAAGTGATTTTCAGTTGTTTGATAAAGGTTTTATATAAATTTATACTTACAGAATCGCTAATAAAAGATCATAAATATAATTTTTCGTTACAATAAAAAAACTGGCGTGTGGCAAGAAATCTGTTGTGATTGTTCTGATAAAACCAATATCAAAAAATCTCTAACGATATATCTGTAAGATTCGAATGCAAACAAACCTATTGAGATTCTTACTAGTGAGAGTTTTTTATTTTTTGTAAAAAAAAATTCTTTATTGAGAATCCCCTGCAAAAATACCCTAAAAAAGAAATCTATGGATAAAAAATTTTGTTGACAATAAAAAAATAAATTATTAAATATTAGTAAAAAAATTGCATATTAGATAAATAAAAAACGTAAAAATGTAAAATTAAAAAATAAAAATATAAACTGGTTGTCTAAAAAACTATGGAAAGATTTTATCTAAAAAATAAATAAGAGCACTGTATTTTAAGAACAGGTTTGAAAACTCCTTAATTATATTTTTGTGTATTTTAAAAAACTTTTGTTTATTTAAACGGCTATTTATATAGTATATATTTTTTAAAAATGGACATAATTAAGTCATCCATCTGACATAAATAAGAAAATATAGGACATAGCTTAAATATCTATGTCTCATTACTGCCAAATTGTAAACTTTTCTCTGCATTAGTAAAAAAATCGCACTGATTTACGATATAGTAAAATAATGTAAAACTACAGACATATGATTTATACATATTTTGTCGACGGCAAGTCTTTAAATAGCAGCAATACCTTTTTTACTGAAATTTGTCAAAAAAAATATGGAATATAGCACACAAAAAGATTTATATAAACCGTATGTAGAGCTTGTAGTAATTTGCACGTTTAATTTATACGCAGTATGTATTTTATAGGCAAAAAATGTTTTTTTTATGATTACGCTATACTATACCAATGCCATGTATTATAAAAAGTATGACAGCTGTAAATGCCAGGATATCAACGCTTTATTATCTGACTAAATTTTTACTGTAAAAAACTATTAGTTTTATGTTTTACCGAAAAAAATAAATTTTAAATGTTTTGAAAATAAGCCTTATTTAGGCCTTTTTTACGCTTTTTTAACATATTTTACAATAAAATACGTACCGCGTTTATATATTAAAATTTATTATGTGTAAAAAACGTTTTTTTTAGCAAAAGCAATATAAAAAGCGTTCATAATGCTTTCAAAAACTTTCGGCAAAATTCCTTGCTGCTTGAGACAGATATTGCATATTGCCAGTAAACACAAGTTTAACAACTATTTCTTTACTTATCCTATGGATAAGCCCAAATTTCGAATGGCTTCGGCCTTGATGAACAAGTAAGGAGCAAATAAGTATATAGTTTTTTTTGTATTTTTACTTTACTACTGTGCAAGATCTATTTTAAATATACATTATTTTTTAGCATGTACTTATGAAAAGTTATGCAATAATAAAGGTTTAGACTTCTGATTTGTACAAAAAACAACATTAAAACAAAATCCGAATATATCGTAAAAACAGCATAGCTATCCAAATTTATGTCAACAAAAAAAAGCAATGTAAACAATCTTTTTCAAGAGAGGTTGTTAGTGTTCATATCGCTGACTTTCTTTTATTTAAGTTGTAATTTTTAACTTGTATTCGCTTTATTGTATTCATTTATGGGCAATTGCTTGTTATAAATTTCATACACCGACTGCCGAAAATAAAATAGCAAAAATACTTAAATTTGCAGTAACCAAAAAAGATATTTACAACATTTAGACTTTGTAAAGCGCATAATGATTTCGTATTCCTTTAAATTTGTAAGATATACCTACCGCATAACTCTGAAGATTATTTTTTAAATTAAATGAATTACTTTAAATGGTGAAAAAAAAATATATACAAAAGCACATACCCAATCTATATCAAATAATATGGAGAACCTTTGCGAAAAAAATTCAGTCCATATTAACCATTTATCGTATGAAAGACCGCAAATAAAATATACTATGGATGTTGTTTGTATTTTTCTACGGGAGTTGTGTTACTTTTGAAATATAAAAAATTATCGGTTGATGTATATCAAAGCTTCTCAACATTTTTCATTTTTGAGCTCTTCCTAAAACAGCCATGGGTTTGAGCCCTAAAAAAAAATTGAGTACAAACAGGACTATGCCCTGCCAATAAAAGTAATGCACATTGGTATTATTGGGGCGTACAAACAGGACTATCCCTGCCAATAAAAGTAATGCACATTGGTATTGCTGGGGCGTATATACACAATTATAATGGAAACGGAAACCATTGTAAAATAAATGTAGCCTCTTTAGTTTATGGCAAGCTGGTTTGACTGGGTTGCAATAGATTGGATTATAATTTATTTTAATTCTGTCAAACCATCTTTCCATAAACTAAAGGTTCATATCTTTTATAATAGTTTTATGGTAATGCAATTGCTTATATTATCATGGCTTTAATTTCTAATTACCGAAAAAATCATGTTATAATAATGATAATACTTTTTTGAAAAGTCTTGACGGCTCACAATGCTTAAATCTTTCCAATGACGTGTGTCTAAGATAGAACCCAATTAGAATAGAAGGAAATGCAGAATAACTTGATTTTATAATCATATTTAGTAAAACTTATAATTTGGAACTTTAGGTACATAATTACGCTAACCTTTGTTTTCGGTCGTATTTTGAATCATTTAATCCGTAATATATTTTTGAAATTTTTATAACTTCTCTTAGATTTTTTGTAAAAATTTTAAAATCTGACCAAAAATCTATCCATTGAACCAAATGTTGATAAATATTTATTATATGAGGTAAAAAGATATGTGGATGAAATTTAAAAGATAATCAATTATCCAATAAATCATGTTTTAACCCAAAACTTCTTCTCCTTGAGAGTAATTTATAATTCTGATCGAATCATGACCGCCAAAAATTGTTTATTACTGAATTTAGCAGCCTGCTATATTTTTATAATTCTTTTCGTGAATCTTATTTTCGTCACTATAGGGGCTCAAAAAAAAGAAGGGGCTCGTTTTGAGCCCAGTTGAGAAGTTCTGATGTCCCTGGCGTACCCGGGGAGGGTAGAGGGGGTGTACCGCCCAGGGATATAAAAAACCAGTAAATTTTCTCAAAAAATCCAAAAATCCAAAAATCCGATATTTTTGATTTAAATCGATAAATTGGATTTTTTTGTATTTTTCTAATGTTAAAAAAAAATTATTTTTCGCTGTAAAATTTTACATAAATGGTTAAATGTTAGTCATAATGCGTTCGACTATGGTTTAAGTTTTTCTTTACCTCTAAAAATTTGCCCTTTGCTTTATCTTTCGTTCTAATAATCAGTTACCTTAAGGGGCGTTCGGAAAATTTTCCATTGGTTTTTTTCAGCCTAAATTAAGGGGTAAAAAATTCCATTGGAGAAAATAATTTCATTGGAATTTTTTATGTTCAATATTGATTTTCCTATGAAAAGATTTTTTTCCAGTGGAAATATTTATGACCAAGGTAAGCTTCCTGGTACATTTGTTTTTCTATTGGTAAAATATAATAAAAATTTCCATTAAGAGCAAATTCCAATGGAAAATTTGTCGAAAGCCCCCTTAATTTGCCCCAAAAAATCGTTTTTATGGTAGTTTTATATATAAAGGAATAAATAATATCACATGCATACTAGAAAATATGAAAAACTAGTTCCGAAGTAAAAATATATCATTTAAAGGGCTTTTTCTTTTAAAAATTATACAAGTAATTTAATAAATAACAAATTTGATTTATTCGACAAAATCATTCAAAAATTTGTTGATTTAAATCATTGATTCAATCATCGATTAAATCATAGATGATTTTTTCTTGCCGACCCTGCCCCCCCTTCAGAAAAAAAATCACTTCTGAATTTAAGGGGGGTCTTTTTTTGTGCAGAGATTTTTTTGATTTTTAGAATCTAAAAAAAAAAAAAAATTACTAAAAATTTTTCGAAAAAAAATATTAATGTTTAAAACGTCTATAAAATATGATTTTAAGCATATTTTTTTGAACAACACTGACTACCTCCCGCTGTAAAATTTCCTGTGTGCCACTGCCTGATGTATATTACGCGTTTGACCTTTTAATAGTTGTCACATAATAAAAATAAATACATAATAATCCACTGTTTTAAAGAACGATTTTTACGATCTTCTAAACGCCAAGCTTAAGTTAAAATAACATACTATATTTTTTTACAACTGAAACCGCGTTTTATATTGTAATTTGTCAAACTTACTGAAAAATTTATTTTTTACTTGTTTTTTAATACTCACCTCACAAAAAAAACCATTATCTAGGTTTGCAGGTAAATTTTTTACATGCAGTTTTTTTGCATAAAAAAACTTTATGATGTGTATAAATTTTTAACATTTTTTCATTTGTTTATCTTAGAAGTCCCTAAAAAAATAACTGTTTAAACAATATATTGTAATGTATTGTTACATTATATTAATAAACACCAATAACAATATTAACAATATTTGACAGTGCCCAAAATATTTTTTTGACGAAATTGCAGTATTCGCCTTAATCTGTGACAAAAATTTTATAAAAATTTGCAAAAATGCTGTATACTCCCACGCCATAACATACGCAAAAAAAAAAACATGTTTGATAACAATGCGTTTTTTTTGGTTCAATCTTTATTATGATATAAACTAGAGACATCAAAATTTTGCAAAAACATTTTTTTAATGCTAATCCAACATTTTATTGCTTAGATAAAGTAAGTTATTTAAATAGTTCTAATAAATTCTGCCTGGGGATGTAAATACATGAATACCAATTTAAAATGATAACTTTATCTTTGAAAAGACATATTTTAATCCGTTACGATCATTTTAAAAATATCATATGTTTCAAAATTTAAAGGTTAAAAACAAAAAGCCTAAAAAATAAAGTTTCGTATATTTATCAAAAAATAATCACGGTTACACCACTATGAGGGTGTTCATTGTTTTGTTTTTGATACTATATACTAGTTATAAGTTGCATATAAATATTTTTTTTATATTGCAAAATTTTAAATAACTCATGTATAAACTAGTTTTTATTGTTGATTGGACAAAGATTAAAATTAACTGATTCTTTGTTATAATCAAAACATTTTAATTGCGATGCATATATTCTAAGTATAAATGATGTTGCGTTGACGTAATGTTTTGTTAAAATTCACTTAAAAGCGAATAAGCAATTAAGTTGATTTTTGGTTTATTAGTACAAATTTTACAACTAAAATTGTTTTTTGTCTTACTAAAACTAGTATTTTTTACAATAGTTGTTTAATATTTTCAATATAAAATTTTTTAAGATTTCATCTAACAATACAATAAAGAATGTATTTTTAAGAATCCCTGCTTTTTTGTAATTTGTAAATTTCATTGGGGTTGAACAAATATTTTTAGAATTATTATTACAACAGCAGCCAACTCAATCGACATTTGCGCAAAAGTATGCCATAAAAAGTAATTAAAGCAAAAAAAAAATTTTGCCGTCATTAGTACGATTATACTTTGTAAAGAAGTATGTCAACCCTTGCGTGATCGCATATAATTTTAGAAACTTTTTTGTAAAAAAAAAGTTCAAAAAAAAACGATTTACCTTTTTTTTCTATTGCTCCAAAAAAAAATCCAAATTAATCCATTAAGATTTATTACATTTGTAACGAAAAGCCTTTAATTTTGGGCTGTTACATTTTTCTTAAAAAGTTTTTTTTATAGATTTGTTAAGTCGCATTTTAATTGTTTGTATATCTAATAAATAGCAATTTTGTAAATTTTTTATATATTATCTATAAAACAAAAAAAAGTAAAAAACTGCCATTTTGATATTCTAAATATATAATATGTTGCGTATTATGTAGGTACTATAATTAAAAAAAAATTGTTTTAAGCATTTGTAAAAGACTGTGTGTTGCACCATGGTAATGCAGATTTGTATACATAAAAAGTAAAAAAGGTGTTTTTGTAATTTATTTAGCTCACTAGTATAAGAAAATAATAATTTTTTGTGTGTTTTTGTGCATGCATATGGCAATTTACATTTTTCCTGGTGTCTTGCCAAACAAAAAAATTATTTGCATTATTTGTATCAACAGAAAGATAGTGCTGATAAAAAAATCCCTATAGTATATTAAATACTACAAATGCCTTTTTTTTGTTTTGTAAAATATAATGAATATAAAAAAGATAACCATAAGCTGATAATTCTTGTAAACTTAAGTATTAAAATTGTGATTTGCGATATTTTATTGTATGTCTAGTACTTGATAAAAAGGTTGTGTATAACAATAGCAAAACAAAAAAGCAGTTTTTTTTTTTGAAATAAAACAAATAAACGCTTGATTTATATGATAGCTATGCATTATATGTGATCTTAAGTATTGTATATACAATTTTATTATGCGGATTAGCTTGCAGAATTAGAAAAAAACAAACGCTAATGAATGATTTGTAGTTGAATTTATGTCAATAAAGCATATCAATACACTTTTTTTATCTTGATTTTTAGTAAAGACGTATGTAATCTATCCCTTTAATTTTTGCAAAAAACACATTTTTCACAATAAAAATCGAAAGCCGCATGTTATTAAATGAACTTGTAGTGATGCAGAATATATATTATAACAAAAATACATGTCTAAATAGGCTTTTGCTAGTTTTATTGACCCCAATGTAATTCATTATTACAGAAAATAAAATTTTTACATAAAATTTTTATTATTGCAATTTTCGTTTTATTTACCAAATAACCGCGGTAACAGGTTAGAAAGACAGAATATTGTATTTAACATAAAAGTAATGTGTGAAAGGCTTTAACCTATTCTTTTTTTATCAGTCTAATTCTAGGGGGTGGTTGATCCCCTCTATACCCCTGGAAAAGAATACCGGTCGTTTTTTTTTTAAACGGTTAATTGCTGCGATTTCATAACTCTATATACAATGGTTAGAATTTCAATTACGAATCATTATAACATAATAAAAAAATATGTTTTAGAAGTGGCAAAGAAAAACATAATATCGATCAAAAATATCTAAGAATATATGATAAAGTCATTAAAATAAGTCTTTGCATTTATCAGTGCAAACAAGCAGAAGTTTTCCGTTTTTTTTATTTATGTTATGTTTTTTAGAAATCATTATATTTTTCTTTGCCTACTATCTAAACAACGTGCAAAAAAAATTACATAACCACCATTAAAGGTCGTATCAGGGCTGCATATTATTCGATATCACCATTCCATAAATAAATTTGTGCGGTATTGCAGTTTTTCTAAAAAAAACAATTTATGATTTTTCCGGAAAGCAACTTCGTAAAGTGTATAATTTACTATATTTGTACTTTAATTTCGTATTACGAAGTGAGTTACAAGTTATGGAATCTAGAAAAAATAGCTGCTTATTCTATTGACTTTTTAGAGCTTTTATTTCTTTGTTTTGTATATTATACAAGTAACTCTTCTGACTTACATCATTAAAAAAATACACCAAATAATTTTTTAAATCATATAACTACCGATATTCTGTATAAAGAATTTATTGCTCCCAATACAAAACAGAAAGACATATACTTAAGGCGCGTCCGATTTAATTTTTGTAAAAAAATTTAAAATATAAAATAATCCTTAATAAGTTTGTCTCAAAGAATTAAATATATTTTTCAGACATATATGCAATTTTATTTTTATGTTTTCTAATTTATTGTCAAATTATCCTTATTTATTCATGAAAAATTGCATTATTCTTATAGTCGATAATTTATACCCTATAAGCCTTATGACTGAACTCTTTAATTTCTTTCCTCATGGACTTTTTTTTTATTTTTTGAAAAATCAGAAACAAAAAAATCTCTATAGGGATAAATCTTTAAAGAATATTAATTAAGCCTAATCTTATACATAAAAAACTCTAAAAATTAAATACCGAATGCACCGATAGTTAATTTGGTTTTTGATTTTTTCATCACGGATTTTTATAAAATTTTTTTGCACACGCATATACAATAATATTTTTGATAAAACATATGCTAGACCCGAAAAACTCGCAATGATCTTATTTTTTTTGTGGGATGGTTATTTGAGACTTGGGGATAAGAAGCGGTGCAATATATGACCTCAAAAAAATTGTAATGCTATAAAAATATTAAGGGTGCAATTTCATGGTTACAAACAGCATTATATACCCCTTTAATTAGAACTATACAAAATTGCAAAGAAGCGGGGTATAGTGTCCCCTGCTAACCCGATGCAATCAACCTTATATTTATCATTTAATAACTGCGCAAAAAACTACTGCATTGGCGTATTTAGAGGGGGAAAAGGGGGACAAAACCCCCCTTCAGAAAAACAGTTCGCCATAATTAAAGGGGGTCTTTTTTTGTGAAGTGAATTATTTGATAATAAAAACAGAATAATACTAATATCAAACTAAAAATTAAAAATTTAACCTAAAATAATAAATATCCTTTTTCAGGGTTACCAAAAAAATAATCTTTTAACTAATTATATTATTAAGTCTTGTAAGGATCACAAAGCTGCGAGATGCCAATCAAAAAAAAAACAAATCTTTATTAGTGAAATTTTTAACTAGACATAAGTATTGAAACGAATGCAAAAAACTGGTATTTTTGCAGTTAATTGTAGGTGTAAGATTTTTACAAGCATGATTTTTTTTAACTGCAAAAATCCCGTTTTTCTATTTTTTGTCTCATATGTCACAAGAACTTTACATTTAAAGAAACAAGTCAAAAAAAAAAAATCGTAACTAGTCTAAATATTAGTCAAAAAACCTCTCTTTGTTTAAAAAAATAGTGCATCGAAATTAGCTGTAAAACTACATTGTGGAAAAAATAAAAAAATTCCAATATAAATTCATTATTAAGATATTTAGCCAAGCGTTTAACATCTGTTATATTATAGAAAAAGTTTTTTATTTTTGCCTGCAATTAAAGTCTAAAGCTGTTTATGTATTGTCACATAGAAAATTTACAACTGCCAATTTACAAAAAGTGGTTAAGACTTTTATAGTAAGAAAAATGCACTGAATATACACAAACCTTCTTTCATTTATATTAAAAACAGTTTCGCATAAAAAATTAGGTAAAAGTAAAGAATTGCCAAATTCGAAAAAAACATAGTTTTAAAATGTCTTAATTGATCTTAGAAACTTAACGATATAATTTGAAAAACAAAGTAATATGTTTGGTTATTTTTACATATTAGTATATTATAAATATAATATATTTAGGCAAAGACTTGATAAGAAAAACAAAATAATCGAATTATTTTAAACATTTAAACATTTATACAATATTTTATTTTTATAAAATCAACAATGCAAAATATTCTATAAATGTAAAAAGATAATGCAGCTAAAATAGTAATATAACTGCGAGTAATTTAGGTTTTAAGATGGTAAAACCAAAATTTTTTTGTACACAGTGGACATACCACAAGTATGCGGCTTGCGAAATCTAATGACAATATTTGTATTACAAATTTAAACAAATTTACGCAATCATAAAATTTATAAATATCATTAGACTGTTAATATTTTTATCAAAAGAAATAAAACGGATATAAATACACTTGTAAGTTTTGCAATAATTGAAAATGATTGTCGCGTAAGCAGTTTATACAGAAGGAATATGGTTTACTACATTAGTAAAGGCAATTTAAATCAATATTTTTTCAAGATAAATATTAAAAACTACTTTTTCTTAGCCTTTGTTAAACAGAATGCTTGTTAAAGCAATTTAACCATGGTTTCGATAAGATACCGATGCAATTCAGAGACAAAAGTAAATCCATAACTAAAGTTATAAAATCGTCTCTATTAAGCGAATACTTTTAGAAATGCTTAACATTTTTTTTTGGATAACACTGTCACATTTTATCTATTCTACGTGATACAACATGCATATTTATAAAATATGATTTATTGTACAATCTTCAAAACTTACTTAAAATCATAAAAAATCCTACAAAATGCTTACAAGAAATTTTAAAAGTATTAATTTTATAATATACACTCCCGACCGCAGTACTACTACATTTCGATACCCTGGTAGACGTTTCGATACCCTGGTAGACGTTTCGGTACCCTGTATTTTTGGGGTTGAAAAAATCAATTAGTTACGGAGATAAAAATATAAAAAAATTAAAAAAATGGCAAAACATTTAGTTATCTCACTTTTTGCTTGCAGCTGTCATTAAAATGTCTTACTGAAAGCCACAAACCACAAAAAAGATAAATACGGAGTCTAATCATTTATTAAAATGTTCAAAAAATACATTTTCAAGAAAATAATTTTCCTACCCCGCATAAACCTTTATAACTGACCATTTTCCTGTTTTCTGAGATTTTTTTCCCATTTCTTTAGCTAAGTTCGTGTTTGAAGGATATGGTTAGGGGATAAGGGCATAGTTAGGGATAGGGTTTGATTATTAATTATAATACTTTTTTTGTTTCTTTATGTTGTAACCGAGTTAATTACCTTCCGCATTCCTAACCTGTTTTTTGCAACAATTGTAGAGAGTGATAACTGGAATTTTGCCATTTTTACAATTTATTTTATAAAATTATTCTCCTTAACAAATTTATCTTTTTTACCCCTAAGAATACAGGGTACCGAAACGTCTATCAGGGTATCGAAATGTAGACGTACCCCTACCGCAATTTTGCCATAATTGAATAACAAAAATAGGTAATCTTATGCTACAGTGTAATTTCAGAGTAAAAGGTTGTTCTAGACAATATGAAAAAATTACTAATAGATAAAAAAACAATAAAATATTTTTACAATTTAAGAAGAAATAGTAAGGTTTGAAATATTTTTCATACTACGAACATTTGCAATTTTCTTTTTTAGCAATGGTGGCCATTAAAAGTAATATGCGAGAAGAGAATCTAAAATGAACAAAATAAACAAATCGCGTAAAAAATCAAAAGAAAACTTTATTTGAATATGTATTTTAGAAAAAAGGTTTATTAGATTTTAGTCTACAAATCCGTAAATATTAAAATTGATAAAAAAATATGATATTTATGAATGAAATCCTGTGACTGCAACTAAAAGAATTTTTCTTTTTTTTCCCAGTAGGTTTAGTCTAAAATCTTGACTTTTCAGTTTAAAAAACCCTCCACGTATTAAAAACTTTTTTTCAAAATTGTTTATATCTAAGAATACATTTACCATTGAGTTTATTGTTCTATTTGTAAAATCTGTTTTATTAAGGATCTAAAAACATATTTCATATTTTTTGCAAAAAAATTTTTACAAGACCCCTTCAAAATTCCTGGCTACTCCACTGACCTACTGTCGTATATGAAATACTGCAAAAGATATATAGAGACCAAGGTACAAAAAAAGTACATAAAAAAGATATCACAGATAATTTTGCAGTTGGTGCACATTTTCTTTTACGCAATACGCCAGGAAAGTACCAATTTGAGTAAGTATTTTTTTCATATATTAGACTAACAAGGTCATACATTAAAACATTATATGAAAAAAAATACATATTTTTGTTTTACTTTTATTTTTATTAATAAATATAAAGTGTAAATATATTCAATGATAAATCAAAGTTAAAAATATCAGCAAAAAATTATCTAAATAAAAAAATATTTTACTATTGCTTTAGCACTAAAAGTGTCTTTACACGCAGCTATATTCAGTGGCGTAACCAGGGGGGCAAAGGGGGCAAATGCCCCCCCCCTAGAAAAACTCACGCCTGATTTAAGAGGGGTCTTTTTTTACGGCGTATAAAACCCCCGAAAATCATACTTTTTAAAAATTTGTATTTTTTAAATTTTCTTAGAATTTTTTCACTAAAAAAAAATATATATTTTTTTGTTGTTTTAGCACATTTCTTTTTTTTTAGCCCTATCAAAAAAACAATCCTGGTTACGCCCCTGGCTATATTACAAAATTGCCAGGAATAAATTAATTTTTCAGCAAATTAATTTTTTCACTTAAGAAACCCTTACGAGAAGTGGTACAAATGTATATTTTATATACCAGGAGAGTTTAAGAAAAACAAGGGGATAAAATATGCAGTCTTACACAATATTACTAATTTGTTCTACCCACGTTATGCAAAAATAATAATTTTACATCAAAAAAAACAAAGTCACGCGTTAATTATTAAAGCTTATAGACATTTATTTATAGATTGCGTATACTTACTATCCTTTAACGGCAGAACATTTATAAAATATCAAAAAAACCTAAACTTGTAAAAGATCTAGCAAATGGTTTTTGTAAACTTATAAAGCTATAAGTTAAAAATATGAATATAAAATGTTGGTATCTTATTAAAGTAAATATTTTGATTAGAGTTTTGCAGTATACCGACGGTTTTTATACACTTACTAAAGATCAAACCGTATACCGTATAGTATATAGTAACTGTATAGTATAAGTATATGTTTTATTTATTTGATTTCTTCTCTAAAATACTTATTTAATTTCAAAATTAGTGAATCACAACCCTAATTAGGAACAAAAATACCGTATTTTTCCAAAAGTAAGCATAGGTAAACTTGCATTATATTTTAAAACAATACATTAGTGAAATTGTCAAAAATAAGATATTTTAAATTTCTTTCTAATATAAGTTAAGAAGAATTAACAGAAGATACAATAATATACATAAAGTATCGGCATATTTAAGGGTTTTTTTTTAATTTATGTAAGTTTAGTCTGATACCTTCTCCTCATATAAAAGTCCTATAAGTAAAAGTGCCCTGCCAAATATTATATATTTTCTACAATTTTCTGTACATTATCATGACTTTTTAATTATATTTCTGATATCACCTCTTTCATAGTATTTTTTTCAATATGATATTTATGTGAATACAAAGTGCCAAAGTAAGCATTTTTGAAAATGACCTCATACTTAATTCTGAGAAAAAACGGTAAATTTAATACAAAGTACCCCTGATATGCAAAGTACAATGCAACAGTAGTTTTATACGCAATTCTAAGTACTAATTAGATAACATGATCATTTGAAACAAAAAAAAAATATAAAAAGTTAAAAATTAAAGGTAAAATACAACACTATACATGAAAAATATTTAATCTTATGACAATAGCGAACACTTACTGTACTTGCTTGTTTTATTTTCTATAAAAAGCCTTTATAGGGGTGTTTTTAAATATAAATATATTAATTATATGCAATTGTTTAATATATGATTCGACTATTTTATTTTACTCTATGTTATTTAGTTATAACCCAAACGCAACCTTTTTTCATTTTAAGTTAAAAACAGTTTACGATAGCATTTAAACGCAAGCTATCTATTTTTTAGCATAACAATAAAAAACAATATTATCTGAGACAATATTTTTTGATGTTTTTTCCACAAAACACAAGCAATGGATGGCAAAAATACTATACTATACGCTTACGGAAACCTTATTGATTGTATAGTATTAACCAAACTCCCATATTATAATATAACGCTTGTAGATAGAGGCCTTTATTAAAGCTTAATTAAGCTTTTCTTTTTCAATGTTTTTTTTTACGAAAATACAAACAAGAGTTGATTTTAGAGTTTATGATACACAATTTACTTTACTAAAGAAGAATACCGTAGCGAAAACGAAGATAAATTTATATGAACTTTAAAAAGAAAGAACTATTGTAACATTATAGAAAGATCGTAAACACAATTTAGTTAATTTAAGATAGACCTTAATTTACATATATTGCAGTTGTGAGGCATACACAATAATTTGCCGATGCTTTAAAATAAAATTTATAATTTATATGACAACTATAATAAAAAAATGAAAAGTTCAGAATTCTAAACTACGCAAATAAGCAAACTATTTCTGTATTTACAGATTAATGAATTCTATATTGCTGAGTGACCGACAGATGTGTCATATTTGCACTCATGGCTGCTCTTTTATGTAAAAAATTTTTAGTGTTTTATATATAATCTTAACAGATTTAAGCGCTAATTCAAGCCAAAAAGGCAACGTAATAAAATACTTAATTATCTTATAATAAGATTAAGTATTAAGTAACTTTGTCTTGGTTTTGTTTTATAGAAATTCTATTTAAGAAATAGTAAGTTTAAGTGTGAAAATATATATTTAATACTTTCTTATTGTGGTATTGCACTTTCTAATAAGAAAATCTACGGCAAATCACATTTTGCGTTGTTTTTTTTCATATAGAGATATTAAACATATATTACATACATATATAGCGCACTATTTTTTCTTCAAAGGTATAGGCCCTACGCAGTTTTTTACGAGGGAAATTTTTAAATAAGTATTTTTTCTGTCAGTGTGTCTAATTCGCAAATATTTTTTTCCAAAAAAATTTTGTATAAAGAAGTTTATCGTAATTAAGGCTGATCAACTCTGCTCACTTTGATCATCCAAAATGAGTATTTATGCAAATTCTTTGAAGAGCAAAGTATTTATGAAACGACTCAAAATATACATGCTTGCTCGAATACCCTTCCACTTTGCTTTTCCTGACATATAATTTCAAAAAAATACTATAAATTTAGCATCAAAAATATATCATATTGCAGACCGCATAAACCTATATACTGTAAAGGCTTGTATACAAACACAAGGTGAAATAATTGCGTGATTATTATCAAGACTTTACGGTAAATGAAGTGACCAACGAAAGTCTTTTTAAGGAATAAAATTATGTAATAGACATATTTTTTAAACAATATGACACATATATAATTTCTCTGCAGAAGACTGTCATTTATTACAGTGTAAGTGTTCAAAACAGCATAATATTTATTCAGTAAGTTTTTTCTGGCCAGAAAGCATACGTAATATTTGTTTCCATATAAAAAAATAACGGCTACATTACCTTTGCTTACAAACAAGAAGTAGTATTTCTTTAGATGACTTTAAACAAAAATGGTTTTTTTCTGTGTACACAATTCGTTTTTTGCTCCATAATTTATTTTTTGATATTATAAATAGTGCAAACTTTAGAATAAAATTGTGTTTTTCTAATATAATCGCTATTTCCAAGTCTTGTTTTAGAATTTTTTATTTTTTATTGTTTAGTTAAATACAAGGGTTTTTTTTTGTTTTTTGTTTTCTGTTTTTACTTTAATTTAATTTTTTAATATTTTAATCATTTACACTTTATATTTAAGATTGGAATATTTTAGATTTAATATTAATATTTAGGGTGCTTCTGATTTTCAAAAAAACTGTTTATTTAAACAAACAGTTTATTTTGAAATAAACAGTTTATTTAAATAAACAGTTTATTTAAATAAACAGT
>JAQFYM010001476.1:0-33236 GCA_034694785.1 Agrenia bidenticulata | reverse complement strand
AGAAAACTAAAGTTAAAAAAGAAAGAAAAATACGCAATAGTTTTTTTTTTTGATTTTAACTGCATCACACACATTAAATGCTATTTAATCGATTTCAAAGGATTTTTATAATCGATATTGATCAAATTGTAAAAAAAGATATAAAGCGATGTATTTTTATAATCCAATTGGCTTTTTTTTTGTTTAAAAGGAATTACAAACTCCTTTATAGACCCTGTTGTATACCTAATTGTATTTTATTTGGTATATATGTGTGATTTTAAAAAAACTGCAGACATAACAGTTTTACTTGTTAAAACAAAAAAGATACACACAATAAACCCATATGTAGTGTTTTTTAACAAAATATACGCTTTTTATGTAGTAAATTATGAGTTCGTGTAAAATTGTTAATTTTAAGGTTTAAAAACGCGTGTAAAATAATGCATAGTTGTGCAGTTTTTTCGGGTTTTATAGGCATATTCTACGTTTAATTTTGCATTAAATCTATCATTCTTCGTAAGTAATTGCAAGTTTGAGATTATTTTCTTATTATAATGTGCCATATATATATGAATACTATAGAAGTATCATAACAATATGAAACAAGAACAAAGTTTTGTATACACACACCAAAACATTTATGTTCATACATAAAAATTACTTTTTTAAAAATTATGTAATTTAAAAAACTTTATCTTTTATATTTAATGCCTGATTATTTTATATGCGCTCATATATATAAATGCAGTATAAAATAGCTATGTTTAGGTATTTCCATAACAAATAACAGTAAAGATGATATTGACTGTAGAGAAATACAAAATTTGAACAAAATAAAATTTGTTAGCAAAAAAGTAAAGAAAAAAGCATTTTTTGCTGATTTCTACTAAAAAACTACTGTATGATATAAAAAGTTGTAAAGAAATATCGGTTAAATTTGTTCTTAATAAAATAGAAATATTGAAAACAAGTCGTCTTTCACGAAAAACAAAACCATCTAAAGGTAAACTATTGAGGGTCTAGAATAGTTTCTACTGCCATTTAACGTCTCTGGGATTTTTTTTCAGGTGAGATTTTAAGAGCCCTTATATGGTTACGGTAACCAAAAAAATATGCGGTAAGTTACCGGTAAGTTGCCGTACTCAAAACTTATCGGTAACCTATTTGGGAGTACCCTACCAATGTTTCTTTGACGTACTCTTAACATTTGATCAAACGCTTATGACAGTTATCATTCATGGTTTAACATTACTTTTTTGAGATTTTTAGTAATAAAACCCATCAACAATTGTTTATTCGTTTTTGTAAGTTTGAAAGATCACGAACTGTATTTGAAAATTTTGCACCTAGTTAGTTTTTAAAAAAAGTTTTAAAAAGTTTTAAATAAACCCTTAGAGACGAAAAAACACACATATGTGCGTTTTTTTAAAAGTGTGAAGTGACGGGAACACTAAATTTGCAATTTTCTATGCTAAATTGGCGAAATAACATATATGTGCGATTTTTCTCATGCTGGATTGACGGAAAAACACATATATGTGCGATTTTTTTTATGCCGGATTGACGGAAAAAGACATTTATGTGCGATTTTTTTTACGTAGAACCGCACAAAAATCATATATGGGCGATTTTTTTGTATCGGATTGTCGAAAAACACATATATGTGCGACTTTTTTATGTCGGATTTGGCGGAAATACACATATATGTGCGATTTTTTTAGCGGATTGGCGGAAACATATATATAGCGATGTTCTATGTCGGATTACCGGAAAAGTACATACGCAAATAAATCTTTTTAGATTTCTAAAATTCAATAAATTACCACATAGATAATAAAAAATCTTTCCTTAGTCTCGCTCATAATCACAAAATGAATAAAAAAAGTGAACGTAAACGAGTAGATGGACAACGTCAACAACGCAATTTAAGCATATTTTTGTGTTTTTTATTTTTATTTTTATGCTCTCTTTTACCAAAATAAAGATATAATAAGTCAAAAAAAAATCCAAAAAATGATCCATTCCGTTCCAAATTGATCAAAATACAGCATAGAGGGGTAGATTGGTTTATTACTTAAAAACAATAAATATCGTCATAAATAGAATATAAATTGCACGCATAGTATTACATATAATCACATAATGATTTTGCAAAGGAAAAGTGAAAGAGCATAGATACGACGTCAAAAACAAAATTTAAGTATTTAATTTTTTTAATTTTTTTTATTTTCATGCATATTTGACAAAAATAAAAAATACAACTATGGATAGAAGCAACCAAAAACATGCTTCATCGTATACAAAATTGGGCAATAATTAAACATAGATTAATGGATTTTGTTTTTATTACTTACAATTCCATTAAAAATCCACATAAATAAATTCATTATTATCCCCTGGCATTACCCATAATCACATAGGGATTCACAAAAGTGAGCGTAAAAGGTCGAAAAACCACTTTCTTCAACAAAATTTCAGGATATAATTTATACATATTTTTTTATTTTCATGCTAATTTCACTAAAATAAAATTATACGAATGCATAGAATCATACCGAAACATGCTTCATCCAATTCTAAATGTGTCAATAATATAACATAGAGGTATTGATTTTGTTTTAGGTACTAAAAACAAGTAAAATCAGAATAAATAAAATTATTATTCCCCCTGACATTATTGTTTATAATCACATAATGATTCAAAAAAGTGATTGTAAAAGAAGACAGAAAAGATTATAAAAACAAAATTTAAGCATTTAAATTCATTATTGTTTTGATATTTCCATGGTCATTTTACAGAAAAAACACATATAACAATGCATAGAAACATACAAAAACATGCTTCATCTCATTCAAACTTGGTCAATACTAAAGCAAAGATTAATGGATGACGTTTTTTTTTGATATTATTTAAAGGACTTAACAATTAAAGTATTACTGACCAAGTTAAAATACGATGAAGCATGTTTTGGTATTTTTTTATGCATTTTTATATTTAATATTTTTGCGCAATGAACACAAAAATAAAAATAAAGTTAAATGTTAAATATAATTTATTGTTACTGAAATCATATTTGTGCTCTGTTACACACACTTTTTAAAATCATTATGTTATTTTTAATAATTCCAGGGGGTAATAATAATTTTATTTTTGAGATTATTAAATTGTTTTTAGTAATAAAAACAAAATACATCACTATATGAATATTTGTTACACAATTTATCATACGAAGAAGCATATTTCTAGTTGTTTCTATGCATTCTTATATTTTTTATTTTTGTGAAATATGCATAAAATAAAAAAAAGATTTAAAATTTAAAAGCTTAAATTTTGTTTTTGACATCATATTTGTGCTTTTTTACGTACACTTTTTCAAATCACTGTGTGATTATAAGCAATGCCAGGGGGGTAATAATAATTTTGTCTTATAAGGATTTTGAATGGTTTTTAGTAAAAGAACAAAATCTTTTAATTTTTGCTTTATTATTGACCAATTTTAAATGGGATGAATCATTTTTTAGTATGTTTCTACGAATTTGATTTTTTTTTTGAAATATGCATGAAAATAAAAATTTTAAAAAGCTATAAGCTGAAATTGAACTCTTTACCTTGTATTTATGTTTTTTTTACATACCTTTTTAATCATTATGTGATTATGAAAAATGTCAGCGGAAAAAATAAAATTATTTACAACAATATTCACTGGTTTCTAATATATAAAACAAACACCACCTATCTATGCTATGTTTTTGACTAATTTTCAATAGGATAAAGGATTTTTGGGTATGTTTCTATGCATTCTTATATTTTTATTTTTGTAAAATGAGCAGCAAAATCAAAAAAAAAAACTATGAATTGTATGTATTTACATTGTTTGTGATTATGGTATTGTGATCTTTTACGCTTACTCTTGTGAATCATTGTTTAGATATAAATATTACCAGGAGGATAAGTTACTTTTTTATTTACAAGAATATTTATTGGTTTTTAGTAATAAAAACAAAGTCCATTACTCTTTGCTATTTATTGGCCTGTTTTATATAATGAAGCATGTTTTGGTATGTTTTTATCTTTCTACGCATTCTTATAATTTTTATTTTTGTGAAATGAGCATAAAAATAAAAAATAAAAAAGAATGTTTAAATTTTGTCGTTGACTTCGTATCTATGCTCTTTGAAACTCACTTTTTGCAACTATTGTAATTAGGAGTACAACCAGGAGGGTAATTTATATTTTATTTATGTAAATATTTATTGGTTTTTAGTATAAACAAAAATCTACCCTCTATGCTGATTGCATTAATTCTGTCCGGAATGCATGATTTTTGGATTTTTTTTAAATTCTTATATTTTTTTTTGGTTAAGAGAGCATATAATAATAAAAATAAAAAAATACTACAATTTTGTTGTTGAAGTCGTGGACCTGCTCTTTCACAATCACTTTTTAAACTCAAATGGGATTATAAGTAATACTAAGAAAATAATTTTTATTTTTTATTTGGTAATTTATTGGTTTTTTAATTTTAAAAATATATCCATTTGTAATAAACTTTTCCGCTAATGCGACTTTACAAAAACCGCTATATATATGTTTTTCCGCCAGTCCGGGTTAAAAAAAACGCAGATATATGAGTTTTCCGCCAATTCGGCATAAAAAAAAACGCAGATATATGTTTTCCGCCAATCCAGCATAAAAGGAATCGCACATATATGTGTTTTCCGCCAATCCCGCATTTTAAAATTGGTTATTTATGTGTTTTTCAGCCAATCCGGCATAAAAAAAATCGCACATATATATGTTTGTGCCAATCCGGCATAAAAAAAAGCACATATTTATGTTTCCGTAGTTGGCATAAAAAAATCGAACATAACTGTGTTTCTGCCAATTCTTCAGTAAATAAAATTGCACATTTATGTGTTTCTACGTCTCTAAGGGTGTATAACAAACCATTTATTACTGGTAAAAACAGCTCTATGTTAAGTTCGAGTCGTTAAATACTAAAATGCAAAAACAAAGAATCTTGTTTTTATATATCAGAATTGTTCCTATATACAATTTTAGGACATTTTATTTTTTATTATATTAAATTTTAAATATATCATGCACATTATTTGTAATAACTTATCCATTCTGTCTCTTTACAAGTGATAATTTATTATACGCTAACATACAAGCTAAAAATACAAAATATATCGTTAGTTAAAGTTTATTTTACTTTATATGACTCAATTGTAACCACCAATGTAATCCAATAAATTTTTATGTTTTTAATTTTTCTTTAGTAAAATACAGCATTGTGTTTGACATAGATGTAAGCTAAGTCTTTGATGCAAGAAAATATAATTATTTATTTTCTTCGCATCAGTGACAAAAAATTGTGTCCTAAATAGGGGATCTGGGAAAATATTTTATCAGTAAAATTCCCGTGTCAAATAACCTGCCATACATTTGTGGCTTTGTTTCAGGGGTAGTAAAAAATGCCACATTTTTGTGGGTTCTTTTTTATCAGTAGAAAAAAATGCCACATATCTGTGGTTTTGTTTTTTATGAGGTAGAATTAAAACGCCACATATTCGTTGTTTTTTTTTTTTTTTTGTAGATTTTTACCGCCACATATTAGTGGTTTTGATTTTTTGGGGTAGATTTAATTTGCCACAAATATGTGGTTTTGTTCGTAAAAATGGTTAAAAGCGACACCTTTTAAAGAAAAAACTAGGGTAAATGCGAAGAAGATTACCAGTAGTTTACTAATCAGACGTTTTTAGGGTTTATTTTATGAATACTTAATTACAGTTTTCTATTTTTTGATTAATAGTTTGCAAGCAAAATTTTTCCAGATTATATTTTAAAACCAATTTCCTTTAATTATATAAAGAAAAAATGCAATGTATGCCAAAAAATTATTAAAATAACATGTAAAAATCAGAAGCAGTTGTATAAAATAGGTTTATAGATCAAATTTAATCCAAGGATTACGCTTTAAAATTTAATATAGTGTAAATATTTCTACATAGAACACCATTTTACTGCAGGGCAAAAAGTGTTTTGCGCTTTTGTGTTCTATGTATTTTTACATATTTTTAATTAATTGTTGCAGGCAAATGTTTTTTGTATTTGGTTACCTTTTGGTTTTTATAGCTGTAAATTAAATGAGTTTGACCCTGACCAGGTATGTATATTATTTATAACCATGTATGCAGCATATTTGAATGAGTACGTGATGTTTTTTTAGTAGATAAAATATAATAATGACTACTGAGTTATTGATACGTACAAAAAACGAGTAGCGAGTAGTTTTTAAGTATTTTAAAACATCAGGTAATGAGATATATATATTTTTTATTAATTCACTTTTATGAGAAATAACAAATAAGAATGCTTTGAAAGCAACTTTAATTTAATGCGGATATAAAAGTCGCATTTTTTTTTATTTTTAAAACTATTAGCAATACCCAAAAAATTTGATTTTAAAAAGAACATAGTTTACATAACAAAACAATAGTATAATAAAGCAAAAAAACTTCTGTTTATAGTTTTTTTTTTGTGCAAAGTAGCAATTTACAGGTATTTCACAAAGAATAGTAATATAAAAACATCTCGTAAAGCTATTTGATCTTATACACAATCTTCCCGCATATTCTTGCAAAGGGCACAAAAAATTCTCGTATTTAAACTAATTACAATGATTGGCAGAGAGTAAAAATTTATGATATGTGAAATTTTGTGATATTGCGCTTTTTTATAACTTACTGTGGAAAAATATAAATGTAAAATTATTTATAAGAATAGGCATAAAGAAACCTTTTTTTATACAAAAAAGACCATTTTCTAACTTTTTTTCATAATAGGCATTAGCAAAAACATATCAACACGCTTGCTAGCTCATTTAACTGTATAAAAATAAGATTAACTTGTTTTTAAACTACAATTTTAATATATACTTCATTAAAAAATAAAAAGCTATCAATAGATGATTTAAGTCAGACAAATATCGCAAAAATATATAATATTGTGCGGAAATATTACAAACAATTTTTTCCAAATGCTCGCGAACTAGCTTGGTCGTTTTTCTTGTAGAAATTTTTCTCAAAAATACAAAAAAAATAAAAAAGATGTAAATATATACACAAAAACAGTTTTAAAGCATTTATCGGTCAATAAATATATACTATTTTTCATCGAGTAAAATAAAACTGTGTTTTTACCTTGCAATCATAATAAAACCGTTTTTTGCCATTTAACCATTTTAAAAATAAAACATAATTAAATAAGGAAAGTTAAACTTTTTTTTTTATTTATGAAAAGAAATACTTATTGACTATATCAGAAGGGATTGAATATAAATTGATTTTATTACATAGCTGCTGGAATACTATAACAAAAATTTTATACAAAGTGTCTTATTTTGCTTTCAAGTTTGGTTTGAGCATATAAAAAACTAATTTATGGAAATAAAAACCTGTTCTGTATGTGAATAATTACAACAACAACCAAAATTTGCGTATCCTAAAAATTTGCAGGATAAATATATGTACGTGTACGACAACTATTATCATTATATGATATTTAGTGTTCTTTATATCTTTTTTAACAGTAAAATTTGTTTTTTATTGCGCAAATATGCTAATGTAATTACCTCGAATCAATAAAAAAACGTAACAATGTGCCTGTTTTTTTTTGATAATACATCTTCACAAATACAAGACACAGTAAGGTTTCATTATGTAAGATGCGCCTACTACTTGCTTAAAATCCCTGACAACATAAAAATTGAATTAAGTTTTTATAAATTTACGACTTATGCGCAATAACTAATCATGGTAAATCTTTTTTTTTATATACACATAATTTTCAACCATCATATATTTATATATTCTTTATATTTGGA
Organism: Agrenia bidenticulata; assembly: GCA_034694785.1. Classification (NCBI taxonomy): domain Eukaryota; kingdom Metazoa; phylum Arthropoda; class Collembola; order Entomobryomorpha; family Isotomidae; genus Agrenia; species Agrenia bidenticulata. Next base: position 25,365 of record JAQFYM010001476.1, on the reverse strand, counting down.
GCGTGATTTTTTTTTACCATGTTAAAAAATTATTATAAACCAGCCCTGACGTCGTATACTATGGTAAAAATTTTTACCATGGTAAAAAAATATTGTATTTTTTTTTATATTAAAACGAAAACCATAGTAAATTTCTCCCTCAAATTTATATGCAATATAAATTTATCACCATGGTAAAACCCCTCTTTTAAACAGAGAAAAAATATAAGAAAAGATGAAAAGACCAACATATTGGTACGAATAAAAGTGAGATACTAATACATACTAAAATAACAAAAACTTAATTGTAAATTTTTTTTTCTGTTTAACACTGAAAAATGTATGCATCTATGGCGATTTTTTTTTTAAAAAAAATACGAGTCAAGAATAAACGCATATATTCTGCACTCATGAATACTCTTAATATCAGATTTTTCGTCATAATGAAATTAATTTTATGCAAACAAACAAAAAAATTTTTAGTTTATTTTTTACCATGGTAAAATAACCGCAACCTTTACTATGTTAAAATTTTTTCTTTTACCATGGTAAAAAATGACAAACCCGTAAAATTATTACTAGATCGCATAAGGTCATTTTTTTGACTGATTTTACCGTTGCTCCTTACTGTTCAATCGGAATAGTATTGGGATTTGTGGCATATTACTAACCACATTAATTTCTACCCTGTAATTTTCAACAAAAAAATGTTGTTAACAATATTCGAGATCTGTCATCGTTTGCCGGATTGCGGTGCAAAAATATTTTCTAGCCGATTATAGGTGTATGTGCTTGAAAGAGACAGTGTTTTTATATATAAACCTTTTTCACCCTCTGATTTTACCGAAAAATATTGAAAAATGCTTGTTCTCTATATCAGTTTACATTTTATCAAGAGATTTGAGTAGCCATGTAAAAACCTCATCTGGCTTGTATCATTAACCGTACTTATTGCTCATTTGTTTAAATGCAAACGCTTATGGCATTGACACAGTAATAGATTCATGTACAAATAATACAGGAAAAATGCGGGTATTATTTCTATTTCATGTTTTTTTGACGATTTATTGCTTTCCTTTTACATAAACTAATGATACAAGCACGAAACTCACCATAAAAAACATATTAAAATAGCCTCAGTAAAACTTTTTACGCTAAACTGCATAATTTTGCAATTTTAAATTGCGTATAGGGTTTGTAAACACCCAGAAGTCGGCTACCCGGAAATTCGTCAAAAATTTAAATAACACACCCGGATACCTAAATTACCCAGTTAATACCAAGATAAAATATATTTTTATTGGTGTCGATAAACTGCATACAAAACTTGATATTTAAATTTTCATAGAAAATGCGTTTTTTGTTTAAAAGCATATCACTGTCAAATACATATTGCAGTTCTTTCTATATCTATTTGTGTACAAAGAACTGCATACGAAAAACTAGAAGCATACAGTATAAAGATCTTTTTTGCGTTAGGTTTCTCACTTAATAGTAGTTGGAGGTGGTTAATATTTATAGTGAAATTCCCTGCATCATCATTAAGACAAAAATTAATTTTATTGGCATAAACAACAGATCTGATTACAAATACTAACTCAATTTTAAAAAGTTTTTCTGATTTTCTAAAACCAGACATTATTATTGTTTTCTTTTTACAACTTTAATTATTGACCTTTGCCTTCTTTAGTAGTATAAACTCGACAGAAACTTACTAGTGCAAAATAGAAATCATCTAGACAATTGTAAATTGTCATAAATGAGTAAAACTTACATGTTGTTACGTATTAATTTTATCGATTGCGTAAAAAAATATTTATGCAGTAAAAACTTTAACAAGTTTACTTGCATGCATTAAAGGCACGAACGTACATATGTTATAACACAAAATTTTGAGTAACAAAAGTTCTTTAGTATATACGTAATATGGAACATAACTAAACTTCACAATATGCCATGTGCATGTTGTTGAAAAAGTCCCCATATATTATAGTGTATTAAAATACACTTAACAAGTAATTGCTTGTTTTCAACACATAAATACTAGATATGAACTATACCCAAGGGCACCGAAAAATAATGTTCTTGTCCCTAATGGCTTTATTATATGGCCATTACAACATAAAAACACTTCCATTATCGTTTTATATTTATCCGTTTTTTTTTGTGCTAGAAACTGCTTTCGGTTCAGATTTTCAAAGGGTTTTTACCCGCAATTAGACTTCTATATTGTTATAGATATCTTTAATTTGATGCACGTGTAAGTTAGAATGTGTAAAGGAATCGGATTAGGGGTGTGTTCCGATATACCAATTACAAATATTATTTTATTACTATCTAATATGAATTGAATGCAAAGTCGTAAAAGAACGATTTATCCTTGTAGAACTTGATCTTTCTCACGCATTTTTGTGTTGTCAAAGAAGTTAATAACTAAAAATACGGTGTTTACTCTCTAGTTGGCGTACTCTGAAGATATCAATTTTTAGAAAAAACGCAATTATAAAATGTTAAAGCGAATATATTACGTATATTACTATTTTATATATAAATAAAAATAATTTGCAGTAAAAGTGCTATCTAAGTAAACATTTTTTTTTATACACATTTTGCCATCTTCCGAGACACTGTTTTTTTGCTTAGTTTTTAAAGAAAAATATATAAATCGAGAAATTTTTGTTTAAATTTAAAAGAGATTTTATTGACATTTCGCTGCCAACCCCCAAAAAAACACTGTACTTATACGTTTAAAAATTGATTTTTTTTTATATGTTTTCCTACAGTTTTGTATATTTCCCATGGAAAAAATGATATAAAAATAATAATCCATAATGGCAATAATGGCCATTATATGGGAATAAAGATTTATAAAACCTATTATGGGCCATACTTTATTCAAAGGCCCTGACTAATCCGCTTTTTATATTGCGTTTTTTACAAAATATATAGAAAAATTCATTCACTGTAAAAACTTTGCACATTATAAACAGTTTAACCTTTTTATACGTGCTTTTTTATCGTGTTGTAAAGTTGTTTTATATCCATCACATCAATAAAGCGCTTTTTACCAGAATATGTATAGTAAAAATGCAAAATGAAATCTTGATTATTTGTGTTTAGCGCAAGTATATAGAAAATTACTCTATAAGAACAATGCACTGACAAAATATTTATATGTATGGCCGATAAGTAACCTATTTTTGAATATTGGAAGATACGTTTGTTTTTATATTGTGTTTAACAAAAGAAGCAATTTTTACGTTTCTTTCGGATTTTTGGAGCTAAGAAGTAAATTTAAAATAATTCATTATTACCTTTGTTTATCTTAATAGTTTGAGTTGTTTTTTTTTTATTTTTTATATGCATAAGAATCACGCATTTTTACGTTGTACGTAGAACCTAGGATGAAAGACTTTTAACACGCATAATTGTAAAAAAGTAACTAAGAATGTAATTTTTTCTAGATATACATTATGTATGCATAATATTTTTTATTATATTGTTGACTTATATGTGTAAAAAACTTGTAAACTGACAAGCACGCTTACTGACATAATTCAACAAGAGTAAACAATTTTACTAAAAGGTTAATGTTATTTTACTAGCTATATTTCTTTTTTCTTTTTGCATATGTTCGTATTTCTAAATAAGGTAGAAGAGCAATAAAAGTACAACCAACTATATAACTATTTAATCCCAGTTGTATAAAATAAAAATTGCAATAAACAAATGCATATTATAAAATTAACTTTTAGCAAGCAATTTTATTTCTTGTAAGAGCAGAATCTTGTATTATTTTTAGATCGGTTCTTAACACGGATAACATTTCAAATACCCGGGTATAAACTTAACTGCACGGGTATTTTTTAATTACATTTTTTTAAAAATAAACGGGTTTGCAAACCCGATTTGGGTGTGGGAATTTTATTTATTACAATAACTGCATCTTAAAAATTTTAAATTATCTTATATAATACCAAAAAATATTCCTGTGTTTATGTTGATACTGGTAGTTGTTTTTCATCCGTCAATATTACTTGTATCAATATTTCCGTACTATCCTGTATCATTTTGCTGTAGATTTACATGTCCTCAAAAAACTGCATGTTTCTGTTTTTTTACGGAAGCTAGTTAACGCCATTATGTAATGTGTGATTGCGAAAAACTGCAATCAAAACCCGGATTTTTATTTACCCCTTTCATCTAACTTGCCCATCATCTATATGTGCTCTTATTCAATTTTTCAAATTAAAATTGAACTTTTACTGATAGTTTTACTAACTATTATATATATTAATGGATTTGATTGGGTATATAGGAAGAATAGCCTTCCTAATTTTCTTATCAGTAAATAATATAGAGAAAATGATAATAAAATGATAAAAATGATAAAAATAATAAAAATGATAAAAATATATAAAATAATTTTAAAGATGATTTAAAAATTTTTTTTCTTCTTAAACAAGGGGTTTTTATCCAAATAACTAATAAAAAAAACAGTAAAGTTTAATGTAAAAAATCTTTTTAATACATTCTAAACTAAGCTGAGGTGTCATCACTACTTTCATAAATCCATGTTTCTTTATTTTCATCCTCACTAATAAATTCAATAAATATCTCATTTCCTATATTTTCTTCCATGTATTCACTATTGAAAAGTAAATTATTTGAATTATTATTATTTTGCGGAAAAACTTGCTATATCTAAGCAAAAACTGTAAAAGCGTCTCGGTGCGGGCAAAGACGTCTTTGATATATTAATTCGTCAATAGAGCATGTGAAGATGCTTTAAAAGAAAAACATGTTTCAGTTAAACGATGTTTTACCAAAGACTTAAATGCTTTCGATTGTATTAATGTGAACACCAGTAAAGCGATCCAAAAAACCTCCTTTATGACAAACTACTTTATGTGGTAAAGAACCCAAAGAGTAACGAGGGAAGTCTATTGTTTTGTTTTAATCAGGGATTTGTATATGTTGCATTTTAACCAGACCAAACCTGCGTATACGGTCTTACATGTTTAGTCAAAATAAAAAAGAGAGTAGTTCTTTTACTATTATTTACTACTACCATGTGAACAAATGTACGAAAATAAGTCAATAATATCAAATGTTAGGTCTTTTCCATTGTTTGTACGTGTCTGGTAAGTATTTAAGCAGTTTGCAGTTTGGGATTCATATATTTGACAAAATTGCTTCAATCCGCCAAACATTAAAATGCCAATAAAGATTTTACAGCTACAGGCATTCCGGTTAAAACTGTACCATTGTCATACAGTTTTTTCAAATATTCCTGTTTTTTTTGCCGCAAAATTTCGGCAGCATATTGTCACTCCAAAAGCTTAAAATTAAGAAATTTACACCAAGACCAACTTAAAATTTCTTATAAAAGCAGTTTTTAGTAACTGGATATATACAAACATGGCTTGACGTATTACATCTATTCTACACATCGAATATAGCTATTAATTACTGTGGGTTTTTTTACTAATTTCTTTTTTTACAGCAAAATCGCATGTAAAATGATCTTTTATTATTCTTCTTTCTTTTAAACAATCTATTGTTTCTTTTTGATTGCGCATTAAATAAAAGAAAATTATGTGGTAGCATTTTGTTGTTTTAGTACTGTATTTTTTAAATTGTTTAATTTGATAAAAACCCCTTGTTTTTAAAAAAAATATTTTTTTTATTCTTTATCATTATTTACTAATAAGAAATTTGGGAGGGGGATATTCTTCCTTTATACCATTGATTATACTTAAAAATGCGTAATAAAATTATAAAAAATGTTAGAGCAAAATTTTAAAGGCACTTTAAAACTGTATTTGAAACATCTATGAGCGTTATTTTTTCGCCAAAAACAGGGGTTTTTAAAAAAATGTTTTTTGTCCAAAAAACATTTTTGTAAAACACTTGTAAATTTTTCACAGTTAAAAAACGTTTTTAAAACGTTTTTGTTAAGAAAAAAGTGTTTTTAGGGGTGCGTGTTTTTTACAAATTACAAAATCGTTTTTAAAAAAACGTTTTTGATAAAAAAAGTGTTTTTGACTGCGTGTGATTTTTCAAAGTTTCAAAAACGCTTTTCCAAAAACGATTTTAAGCAAAAACGTTTTTAAAGATAAAATGTAATTTTTTCACATACCATAAACATTTTTGCAGTACACTTGTTTATAATTCCAAAGCGTTTTTGTGACACCCGATCTTTTTAAGCAAGCCCCAAAAACACCTTTAGAGGTGTTTTTGAAAGTGTTATTTTCTCTTATATTGGGTTTTTAAAAAATGGAGGGAAAACACTATTAAAAAAGGAAAAAAGGTATTACTTTTAAAATATTATGCTACCCAAAGCAAAAATTTAAAAGCAGTCTTATTTCTTTCGTCCCGACCCATTCGTTAGGATCTTTTTGTTTGGGTCATTCCGTTCGGATCATTCCTCGTGGAATCTTTATATGAAGCCTTATACCGTGTCTACTATATAATGTCTTGGTGTTACGTAAAAGCGGCGTAACCGTAGTATGAGCGTACACCCGTAGTAACTTAAACAGACCATAAAAAAAAATATTTTTAAAAAAAAATGCTAAATAAGTGTATGTGTAATATGCACTACATTTGTGGTTTTTTTTTGCCGTTTATTAATATGATAGGTCAAAAATGCAAAAAAATGCAAAAAAATGCAATATTTCATTTTTGGCTTTAAAAGCATAAAAAAAGCATAAATTACAGTTTTAGTATGCTTAACATACGAAATATCTATTTAGAAAAAAACAAAAGAATTTATTACTCCATGAAACCATCATTTCGTCTAAAAAGATTATAAAAACAGTTTTGTTTTATTTTACATATTGCTTTTGTAGTTTTTTCAATTTTTAAAATTTGTTCTGGATCAATGTCGTCATTTTTTGGTATACGGATTTACTACGGGTGTACGGATTTACAGCAGTAGTAAAACCGTCTTTTGATAAAAAAAGGTAGATATAAACGACAATCTTTTAAATTTTCAAAAAGAAGAAATTACGATTTTGCATTTTTTTTTATGTGTTTATACTTGCTTTATAGGTATTTGTATAAATTAAGCTGCGATTTAACTTTTTCTATTATTATTCCAGTGCGGACAATAAAGAAAGGAAAATAAAAACAAATAAAAAATGCCTTATAAGAAATGCATGTATGTAGATAATAAAATATATTCTATATGTCTTAATAAACATAAGGGTAAAAGTTATACAAAAAATGAAGGCCCGGTCTACGTAATTACTCGGAAAAAGATAACGTTATTATTAACTAAATGACTAAAAAATAATATTTTTAATTATTTAAGTCAACTGTGATGCGGGCAGGTCTAACATATTTATTGTGAAAATGAAATTGGTGCATTATTGTGCTATGATGTTACTTAGCTGACAAGATAAATCATGCTTATGCGCAAAAAATAGTTTATGTTTTGCGGCGTTGATTCGCTTTTTATAGAGGGCGTGATTTTTTAAATGTCTTGACTTGGCTTTTTATTTATTATTAATAAAAAATAGAAACAATCATAAAACGCAAAATAATTGCATTTATTGATTCCCAGAAGGTACGAAACAGACACAGGAGTCATTATACTTTCTATAGGAGCAAAAATTAATATAATAGAGCTTTATTGCGTGCTTATATTAGGCAGGTATATAATTAATCATTTTTGATTGTAATTTTTACAATTAAGTTATGACACAAGCAAGCTTTTATAATCCTGCATACTAAATATTATTACTTTATTTTTTTAAGACTTCTATTATAGTGCATAAAATATTTTTACGTAAAGTAAATTTTATTAAAACAAAACACAGCGTTAGTTTAACTCAGGGGTATAGTTTTACACAAATGGTTTTCTGCTTATGTTTTCTTGTAAAAAAAATAAATTGGCATAAATATGCGAAATTGCCTTAACATAATTTTGCATAATTTTAGCTTAAAATTTATAAAAAAGGTGTATTGAGCTTTAAAAAATGCATAATTTGCAAATTTATCTACAAATTACACAAAAAAAATAAAATTGTGTGTTTGACCATATAATAAAGAAAAAAATTCTAAATTAGTAATATTTTATTAACACTTCTTTTTTTGCCAAAATTCCGATCAAAACCTCTCTTTTTGTCAAAAATACAATATATGACTTTTTTGTAAAAATCAGAAACAACATAGTAAAAAAGGGTATTCCTTCTTTATGAACTTACTTTTAGGTTTAAACCCCCCCCCCCCAAATAAGATAGGACAAAAAATTATGCACGACTAACAAGAAACTGTTTTATATGGGTTCTATGACCTATTAGTGGCTGTGTTTGTTCGGGGGGGGGGGGTTCCAAACTCAAAAGGGGATTCATAGTGAAGAAATAACGTAAAATAGCGTCAATTTGATTGCAAAAACTTACCGAAACGTATGATAACGCCATCTTAAAAGCTGTATACAGGCGATCAATCTTCATACTAATGAAATAATATAAATATCAAGAAAAACAATTTTATAAAAAAAAAAATTGCAATAGATATGCAGATATTTTTACTATTGTATTGCACTATGGCAAAATGTATACGTTGAATATCGTGTTTTGATGTCATTTTATACTCTATTATTATTTGTTTTTGTTTTATTTTTTAAAAAGGGGTATTAATTGTATTTTTGACAAAAAAAAAGCCTTTTTTTTAAAATTTTGGCCTAAAATGATGTATTCATAAAATATTACTAAATATTACATTTTCTCTTTTTTTAGCGGTCCAACACACAATTTTTTTTTTGTGTAAATTAAAAATAAATTTTTAGCTTACTCGGTTTTTAAAGCTCAATACGCCTTTTTTACACAATTTAATAACAATTATGCGAAAATATGTTTTAGCAATTTTACATATTTATGCCAATATACTTTTTATAAAAGAAAACATAAGCAGATAAAAAGGTGTGTACAACTTTACACCTGAATGTCACTAACGCTGTTTTTTGTTTTTTGTAAATTTACTTTACGTATAAATATTATTTTCACTATATTAGACCGATTAAAAAAATAAAAAACCAATGGTTTTTATGCTGGATTAAGGAAACTTGCATGATATTTATCCGTAATTGTAGAACATACAATTGCATGAGATACTTAAATACAGGCTTGATTTCAGCATTTCATAAAGCATCTGTAGTAATAATTTTTGCTCCTTTAGAATGTAAAAATGATTCATGTGTCTGCTTCATACTTCTGGCAATTAATGAATGCAAGTATTTTGCGAAATATAGCTGTGTCTTTATTTGCAGATATAAAAAATAGAAAGCCTGTCACAACATTTAAAAAATCATGCCCTACTAAAAAAGCGAAAACACGGAGCAGAAAAAAAACAATTTTTTGCGCATAACCATGATTTTTATGGTCAGTTAAGTAACATCCTAATAACAAAATGCATCAATTGTATTGACACAAAAAATAGTTACACCAACCTGCAATAAAGTTGACTTATAAAATTAAAAATGTTTTTTTTTTGTATTTAGTTACTAAGTACCAATGTCGTTTTTTGATTAATTTAGTAGACCATTTCGTTATTTTTTGTATAATCTTTACCCTTATGTTTTTTGGTTCTTATAAAATATATTATATTATCTACATAAATACATTTCTTATGGGTCATTTATTGCTTGTTTTCATTTTTCAGTCTTTATTTTTTACTCAGGCATAATAATAGAATAACTAAAAACGCACTTTACTATATATAAATACACTTAAAGTACGTAAAAACACATAAAATAACACGCAAAATGTAAATTGCATCTTTTTTTAAAATTTTAAGCATTTGACGTTTTTATCGACATTTTTTTTACCAAAGGAAAGTTATACTACTGAGTAAATCCGTACACTCGTAGTAAAACCGTCCACTAAAAAATGACGACATTGATCTAGAACAAATTTTAAAAAATAAAAAAACTTCAAAAAAAAAATGGAAACTTAAAAAAAATTTTTTTTTTCTTAATAGATAAAATGATGGTTTTAATGAAAATTAGGATTTTGTATTTTTTTATAAATATATATTTCGTATGTTAAGCATATAAAACTGTAATTTATGCTTGTTTTATGCTTTAAAAGCCAAAAATGCATATTTTACATATTTTTTTATTTTTTATCTATCATATGAGAAACGGCAAAAACAGAAAAACCATAAATGTAGTGCATATTACACACACACTTATATAGCTTTTTTTTTATAAAATAATTTTTTATATGGTCTGTTCAAGTTACTACGGGTGTACGCTCTTACTACGGGTGTACGCTCATACTTGGGTACGGTCCCACTACGTGACACCGGGGTTAATTTTCCCGATCAAAGATTTTCTCCGATTAAAATTTTTTCGAAAAATAACATTTTATTTGTAAAAAAAATTCCGATTATGAAAATTCCGAATAAATAATTTTTTTTTTCTCAAAATTTCCGATTAAGAAATTTTCCGATTAAAAAATTTTCGACGTAAAAATTTCCGATTAAAAAATTTTCCGATTAAAAAATTTTCGATTAAAAACTTTTCCTAAAAAAACATTCTCGATTAAAAAAAATTCTGATTAAAAAATTTTCCTATTTAAAAAATCTGTTTAAAAAAAATCAATTAAAAAAAAAATCAATTAAAAATAATTAGATAAAAAATTTTCGATTATAAAAATTTTATGATAAAAATTAGGGTAGGGTATCAATATTGTTTATATAGTAATATTAATAATATTATTCAATAGTTTTGTTATTAATCTTCTTATTGATATTATTAATATTAATATAAAATAACAGATAAAAAGATACCCTTTATACAAAAAAACAATAAGAAGAATTTCCTGTCTATACAAACCGGGAATTCGGTCCTAGCTACTATATTTAATTACGACGAATCCATGGCAGAATATGAAGAACGTTCACAAAAAAATGCCAATATTAAATTTATCCCGTCTACTGCACCACCTAAACCACGCAAAAAAAAAAAGTTTGGTTTGGTCATTTTTTAATGATATTGCTGAATTTTTTGTTAAATTTAACCGATGAGAAGAAGTGCTACCTAAACTCAAACAAACAAACGGCGTGTTAAACCATATTTCCCTAAAGCATCAATAAAAACCTCAAAGTGAATCAGAATTTGAAGAATCTATTGAAAGCACATTTGAAGATATAGATAATCTAATATTAAAAATGATAGTGGAAGAATGTCTGCGGATATCATTTATTGAATCAAGTAATAAAAAAAATTACATATATTAAACCCTGAGTATAAAGTTTTTTCAAGAAGAAAATTTACAGCCATATATTTACCGGCAGCTTTTACAAAAGAAAAGACAAGAATTAAAAGTGAATAAAAAAAGCATCGAACATAATCTGTACATCAGACATATGGACCTCTGTAACATCCCAGTTATATTACGCTGTATATACTCATTTTATTACACAAAATTACAAATTAGAAAGCTTTCTTATTAAACTTTCACCTTTATCTATCGCTCATATTGCGAGTAGCTGGAAAAACAATATAACGGCAGCATTAATACACTGAGGATTACTAGACAGGTTTGTTGAAACGGTGCATGATAGTACACATAATGTTTGTGCTGCTTTAAGAGAGATTTTGGGTCACTTATAAGCTGTTTTGTTATTTAAGGCGTGTCCCAAAAAATTCTCTAGAGTATTTAACCCCTTAAGATTAGGACTAAAAAAATACACTAGTGCAAATCTTCACCTGGTTTTTTTTTGTACACTTTAAAATGATAATTCCCGCAAATTCTCCATTGAAATACTCTAGAGAAATTCCCCCTTAAGCCTTGAGGGAAAAAATAATACTCGAGAGTATATAAGTACTAAAAAAAATAAAACAAAAAGGCAAGTATTATAAGGACAAAAAACAAAAACAAAAGGATTTATATAAAGATTACATATATTTGTTGATTAAATATACGGTTTTAAAGGTAAATTTCCATGGATTGTAAGTCACCCTTTCCTTTTATTATGTATATTACTGTAAACAAACACAAATTTGGCACATATAAAACAGTTAACTGACCCTTTAAACATGAATTGGTTAGGTTTATAAAGATTTTTCTCACATAATTTTTTCGAAAATAGTTAGTGTCCCATATTTTTCCACTAGTGACATTTCTTTTGAAAAAAAAACTACACGAGTAAAATACTAGAGTTTTTAGTGAGACGCCTTCAATACAACTTTGCATAAATAATGCTCTATAATGTACATTGATACAAGATATTTTATTTGAAATTCGGAAAGTTGTTGCACATTTTGATCATAGTCCACAGCAATGAAAACGCTTGTTTCTTAGGTAAATTCTGCACAATTGCCGCAACATAAAGTAATTCAAGAAGTTTCTACTAGATAGAACTCGACATTATATATGGTTGAAAGGTTCATAGAACAAAAGGAAAGTATTGCAGCAGGTTTTATAAACAAAATAAGATACGTATTCTACAGGGACTAAAGAGCCCATTTTACTGTAGTAGTGCTGCTGGTAAAAATCCTTAAACCATTTAAAGAAACAACAAAGGATGTTTGTGGAAAAAATAAATTAATATATTAATGATACTTCCAATTACATATAGATATGATTCTATGCTTACCTATTTTACAAATTAAGATACAAATGAGATTCATATTGCAGCAGTGTTTCCCAAACTATGGATCTCGACCCTTTTTGGGACGCGAGATTTTTTTTTTGAGTCGCGAATTTTTTATTATATGATTTTCAAATAACAACTTACAAAAAAATTTATTTATTTTTGATATAAATTTTTTTTCTAATTTTGTAGAAAAAAAATTTGGGTCGCAAAAATTGTTTTATAGTGTTTTTGGATCGCAACGAGAAAAGGTTTGGGAAACGCAGTATTAAAGTGTTTATAAGATTGATAAAAGATTAATTGGTTAAAATACGAGGAAAATATAATAATGTTTTAGTAAGTTAATGAATTTGTAAGTATTAAGATCCTCGATTACAAAAGTTAAAGTGTTTTAGTGATGATTTAAAATATCGGATAAAAAATGTCATTCAAAATAAAATTGATTCTAGTCATATTTTAAGAACCTGTTGATATAGTTGAAGAGGTAATTAAATGAATCAAGTCTGTGGAATAATCATTCTTTTTTCGATCATCAAATATGCACTGAACTTTCACAATATGAGATGCAATAAAAAAATAAATATGAAAGAAGACCCTTTTATGTGTTGGTATGATCGGCCAACGGAATATCCGATTGACGCTATTCTTGTGCGCTTATTCATATGTATAGCAGCTAATAGTGCGCCATCAGAAAGTGTATTTTCGAATGCAGGCCTCATAGTTACAGATTTTAGAAATAGACTGACACCAAAAAACGCAGAGATTCTTGCGTTCTTGAGTAATAACTATTTAAAGAAAAAGGTCATTAAAATAAATAAATTTATTTAATTATAATTTATTTTACATATGTAAAGCTTTATTATGTATAACTTTTCTTTGTTCTATGTAACCTCCTTTTTTATTGTAACTACTTTTTTTTATATCTAAATAAGAATAAACATTTGTTTGTAATGTTATCTATGCTCTTGTGGCGCACATGTGTTAAAAAAACTGGGGGGGGGGGGTTGGCGCGGCCAAGGTATAATTGCCGGTCCTCCTGTTCCCCCCGGGCAGTGATCTATAGCTTAAAATTGTGTTTTCTTTACTGCAAGAGTCTTTTTTGTATTTAAGTTATAAAATCTGCCAATAATTTTTTACATCGGTAGATGCCGAAAATAAAAAATTGTCTTTTAGGGATAATATTGTGTAATATGTTGTTTAACTTGGAAAAAAACCAAACTGTATGCAAAATAAAGAGTTAAGTATTATTTGGTTACTTCAAAGTGCATCTATTTCGACCGTGGTTGTTAAATGACCAGATAGATAAAAACGGTTTTACAATTAAAAACACAGTTAAAGTGAACAAAAATTATAAGATGCAATACGAGACGTATTTTAAAACTTAATTTCTGTTTTTAAAGTACACCCTACATCTATCTCTGTTGTTTTATCAAATCGAAGTATTAACAATATTATTTATATTAGTAATTTTGTTAATAATTTGAATACCCAACCCATAGTAAAATATATTTTATCAATTCCATCACAAAAAAAATTCACTGAAAAAGGTCTATTACGAATATAAAAAAAACCTTAATAAAAAAATATGAAAAACACTATTATAATACAAATTTATTTGCGTTTTAGGTTTTAAACATAAGATTTTAGCACTAAAAATTTTTATAATTATTTCATTTTCGGTTTTTTTTTAAGAATTATTAAAAAGAAATCTTTTTAGTGAAAACTTTTTTATCGATATATTTTTTATTACAGTATTTTTCATGGAAATTATTTATCCAAACTTTTTTTTACAACTTTTTAAACAAAAAATATTAATTTCATAGCTTTTTTTATTGGAAATTTTACGACTAAAAATTTTTTAATCTGAAAATTTTTAAAGGATTTTTTTTGGAATCGGAAATGTTATAATCTGGGAAATTTTGATCAGGGATCAATACCACAAATTTATGTTGAAAATGCCAATATAAGGCTAATATGGAGTGATCCATACGGAATGACATAGTATTATTTAAATACATTAGGGGTGTATTCAATGAAAAAACCTTAACCCGAAACACGTTATGTTATTCTTATTAAAAATTATAGTAAATTATATCTTACACAAGTTTATCTTTATGCGCACATAGTACTTTATTGATAAACAGATTAATATTTGTATCAGTATTATCATGCTTACATATTTTTAAAAGATAAAGAAAATGGATATAACGAAAAATCCATTTTGCAATGCAAATAAAAAAGAAATGTGCAAATTACTAATTATTGCATATAATCATTACTTCATATATATAAAAACTATGATTTTACCCGCGTAGATTATTTTTGGGTTTTTTTGTAGTATGATGAATGCCGCGTAAACGATTTTTTTTTTTAAAACACTGTTTTTCAGAAAAATTAAAAACTACACGCACTACAAAAACTTTTTCGAAAACAGTTTTTGCAAAGTATACTTTTACAAATACACGAAACATACTAAATGAAGTTTTTTGTAAAAACGTTTTTGTATAAAAGCACGATTGCAAAATCGTTTTAAAGATAAAGTTTACCAAAAACTACACAGGGTTTGTTTATTGAAAAACGTTTCTTAGTCAGAAACGAACAAAATCAGGCACTATATGTTTGTTCTTCCTGTAATAAAATAAATTTTGTGTTTAAAAGAGGTTAACAAGCAAATGTTTAACTTGCATTGTTTCTTAATATGTTTTTTTGTTTTTAAACACTAGATTGGAAATTTTCTGCACTTATAAGCATGTGTAATATTTTTGCTATAGCATAACCTATTTTCGCCTCCAATAAGTCAATTTATTTAGCAAAAAATACATGAACATATGCATTGTGATACTATACTCAGTTTTGATATATTCATATTTTTTATCGCAATAATTGTGCGACATGTATTTAGTAAAGCGCTTAGATTAATCTATTGACATATATTAGCACCAAACGTGTACTTTATATGCATGATCCAATACAAAACGTACATCGTTGTGTGTAAAACGCTGTCCTATACAAGAAATATTAGCTTTAAAAGGTGCTATTTTTTGTTACTACGCATAACTCAGTATTTTGATTTCTTTCAAATATGATTCTATACACAAAACTGTATACATTTAGACTTTATATACTAAGAATTCAAAATTAAACAAACATTATATAAGTTAAATAGAAAACACATGTACATATTTTTTTTTTGAGTTGTAATACATAAGAAATTGTTGTTGTTTATAAAAAGACTCTATATATATAAATGCATAAAAAAAAGTGTTTAAGTATACCAATTTCTTTTACAAAGAACTTTAATGTTACGAATCAAACGAAGAACAAAACTTGCTTTTGGCGTTTTTCCATATTTATATGTTCTAGTAATTTTTCATGATCTTATGTAGAAAAGATATATAAGTACAAACTATAACTAATATCATTTAATATACTTGACTAACTGTAAAATTGTGCGCTTGCGGCGAGTCGATGTACTATGAGTAACCATAAAACTAGTCCAGGCACTATGAGTCATGTGTCGATCTTATGGCTATTGCTTTTGCTGTACGACACGGCAACAGCCGAAATGTATTTCGGTGTCGTAGAGATCTTTTTTTTAGCAAAATTTACGTATCCAATCTTCTTAATAGCTGAATTATACAAAAACATTTAGAGTAATCACCAAAAAAATACAAAAAAATGCGTCTTTTTCTGTTACAATAATTGTATCGTAAAATCACGCGTACCTTTTGACCTTTACACGAAAAAAAATGTAAAAAACAGTCTTTTATCACTTAAAACCAATTAACGCAGTATTTTGGTTACATTTTAATGGTTGCTAAAGCATGCAAAATTTGTTGTGTAATATAGAGTCTTAAGGAAAAGGGCGCTGTAATAGATTTAAAAAACGGAAACCCGCAATTTTTTTGACATACAACGGCTGCGTAACATTAAAAAACTAATTTTTACTAGCAAAAAAAGTAACATGAAAAAACATTACATTTTTTTTAAATTTTTAATAGTTGTATTTAATACACGTTTACAACAATTTTGCAGCCCAGATCTCAGGCGTAAACCTTAGAATATTTTTCTTTTGAGATGGGCTAGAGAAAATAGGACTTTTCATATTTTTACATATTTTGTACACATTTTCAAATTTTTAGTTACCAAAAAAATAACATAGAATATGAAATGGAATAGATGTGCAACACTGCAATAGAAAAATAGCGTACTTTGACAATTTAAGTATCTGAACAATGAGTGCGTTTATCTGCAAAAGTGTTACTCAAAAAAATTTCAACTCGGCTTTTTGGCCAATTTACCCGACTCGGGCCAACTCACGATCCGGAGTTTATACCCGGGCCAGTAACAAAAACGTGTAATGCGTATTAAAAAAAAACGACAAAAACAATAACATGAGACCGATGCGCTAAAACTGCTAGTTTTTGTGTACATACTGCACATTAAAAAAGGAATAACCCACGATAAAAAAATGTAAGTTTTTTCTATGTTGAAATGATGTTTTTGCGTATTAATGAATACTTAATATAGACTATGCCTGCCCCCTAACCAAGTTAGTATACACCGGTCTATACAAAGCTTTATACTTTAAGTTTTTTCTATGTTTACCGCTTCACTCAGATTCCGCCACCATAAAAAATACAAAAAACAAACCAGCTTTTTTTTGATTATTTTTTTAAATTTGACTTTATTCAATTGCCATACATTTAATTAATTTTTTAAACTAGTTATACATATCCAATTGGTGTTAGGTAACATCTGCTATAATAAAGTGACATTCAAATAGAAAAATACTGCATAAATCAACAACACGTAATCAAATGCATGTTTAACTTTGCAAAATAACTATACTTATATTAAATTTTAAGTGTGGTACATTTTTGCATACTAGACCAGTGCTTTTATTGTTTAAGAACTAATTCTGCATCCAAAATTAATTATTATTTTTTTTTGGCTTTTTTATTTATGTTTTTGGAAGGTTCTAAACAATATATATCGGTAATTTTTTCTAGTTCTTTTCTGCAATCGTTAAGCCATGTAACTGTTTATAAAAATCCTGTCTTGTATATTACTATTTTGTTTCAAGGCTTTTTCAAAACAACTATTACAAAGAGTTTTTTGCTGTGTTTTAATAAAAAATATGTAGAAAAAGTATCATCAAATTATAGTGAGAACAAAACGAGGTCAAAAACAAAAAAAAAACTAGGCATTATATCTTAACAAGTGTTTACTATGAATGTTTGTGCAAAATGCAATAGGAACAACCAATCAAATTAGTATTTAGCTTTAACCCGAGTTTTTATTTTTTTGTTTTTTGGCTGCTAGTTAATATATGTAAAATGTACAAACAACAATAGAGTAAAATGGCAAACTGTAATAGCAAAGGACAAAAAATTTAACAGCTAGATTTCTGCTTTTTGCGGCCTTTTAAATAAAATTTTGTAAGTAACCGTAACGGATGCCTACACAAATATAACGGCCAGTTTTTAGAAAGTAAAATAGTAACGGTATCTGACATACACTTACGAAATTCATTATATAAAAAAAATGAAAAAATTAAGGGATAAAGTGCAGAGCCGGAATTAGATTTTAAGGGGCCCGGAGGCACTTTTTTCTGAGGCCCACTTCTTATTTTTAAACTTTTTTTAGCGGTAGACTGTGATCCAGTCAAACTTTAAATTCTTATATATTTTTACTATCTTGAACAATAGGGTAAGCTATATTATGCCCGCAGAAAAAAAAATCATGTTTTTGTGGCGTATATTCATTATATTTTTAAAATGACAAAAACATAAAATTGTAAAAAAGTATACGTAGAATCCATCAAATAGGTAGGCAGTGCACACCAAAAAAACACAGTTGTCTGAATTTTGGCAGCAAATAATTGTAAAGATTGCGTAAAAACCTAGTAAAATTATGTAAATTTTAAGACAATTTCGTTTTTACAACATAATCCCAACACGATTCATTTGCAGTTCTGTCCATGTAAAGTAAAAATCTATAATAGAAAAATTAAAAAGAATTGAATATATAGTACACAAAAACATTCAAGTTCCCCACGGAAACAGTACAAAAAAACCTTTACGCAAACCTACTATAAAATTAAAAAACAAATGCATTGAATTTGTAGTTTAATAGTGACAACTACGTTGAAAAAACATTTGCAAAATGGTTAGAACCACTTGCAATAAACACATTTTTAGTAATATATTTTTTAGGCTTAGTCAAAAAGGAAAAGCATTTTTAAAAGCACAATTTAAATTGGCATAAAAAAAAATGTCTTTTTATAAAAGCGCTATAACACACAAAATTAGCCGCAAAAAACGTATGATTAACTGTTTTTATACTTTGTTTTTTTCAAACAGATACACCATGGAATACATCATAATGGTAAGCACTCTCGCACGAGTACACAGGCAACAAGTCGCTTGTACTAATTCGTCTATTAAACATACCTGTTTGGTGTACAGCTGTGCTTAAAACCACTTAAATACATTTATGCTGTTTTTTTTGTAAAAACAGTAAACAGTTATATTTTTTTTGTTTACTTGTTTTTTTAGTTTGTTTTTATTTCGGATGATGTAAAAAATATGTGAATAAAAAAGACGTACAAGAGAAAAATCGCCAAACTTTTTTTAAATTTTTAAATGTTACATTGAGATTTATAAGATATACGTTTTTACTTTAAAAGTTATAAAAAAAAAGTCCATTAAAAAATCTTGCATATTGGGCAAAAATTTTTTTGTAATTTGCTTTTACGAATAAATAAATAAAAACAAATACATTTATATCCTTTTTTACTAATATCTTTTTCTGTTAGAACATTAGTATTTTTTGTACTTGCATAAACTAATTCTTTAATTTTTTTTGTTTTGAAAAATAAGTCGTATTTAAATAAGTTTTTAGGCCCCCCTACGCCGAACAGCCTCGTGCTATGCCTCATGGGCACCCTTGTGTAATGCAACTTGAGGTAAAGTGTATAGATAAATGTTTTTATTTTGCATTTTGTATATATAGGAGGCGTTCCAACAAAAAAATTATAAAAAAGAGTCGTGCAACACATTATCAAAAACAAATCCCTTATACATGGTATTCTGTAAACGAACTAAAAAGCATTATGAATACAGATGTAGGTTTTATTTTGTCCTAATAAATTTTGTTTTGATAAGAGATGTAATTAAAGCATAAAAAAATGTTGTTGTTGCTTTTTTATAAGTTTTCATCGTAATTATTTTTTTTTCGATATTGTTAAGAAAATACCTACCATTTTTTCATAAGATACTTGCACCGTAATAAAACTATGGCATGATAACGAGAAAAAAATATGCTCAAAAAAACGCTGACTCGACCCAAAGTAACCCAGAACCCGTCACCCTTACCCAGGCAATCGGAAAAAGTGGCGAATGTGAAGCTGAGTTCCGACTTTTGTTTATCCGACGTTATGATTTTACAAATAATACATACAGTACAACATTATTTTTAAATGTTGTATATAAAAAAACAAGCGAAGAAATTTTTATAATAGTAATAGACGTAAGAAAATCGTGTCAATGCAGTATTTTGACTATTTTTCTCGTAAGCGCGTATCTAAAACAGCATCTTTGTCATATTTAGTCTAGACTTACATATTGGGCTGTATATATAAAAATTACTTTTATCACAAAAGGTTTTGCATGACCGAGTTGTAAATAAAAAAATACCGCCCGACTATTTCACGTGTAACTATTGTCGACAACTTGATTGTATATGCATATTCACATGGGAGTAACATTGTTATATACATAATAGTAATATCTTCGTGTGGTAATAGGTTACAGATAAAAAAACTAAAAAATGACGCAAGAATGTTGTGTTTTTTCTAATTATAAACAAACGAAAAAAATGGTTCGTATTTTTTACATTGCTTTTTTATTCAAAAATAAAACATGACCGTATCTTTCCTATTTATAAGTTATATTTTTACGAACAGGATTCTTTTAAAAGCATTTAGTGCTTTAAACAAGGTATAGTTTATTATCATTGAATGAAGTGTTCTTTTGACCAATTTTGGCTGTAGGATACGCCAAAATTTCAACATTATGCAGACAAATCGGTTCAATATGGCGTTTATACAAAAAATGCACTAGATAATTATGCGTTTTTTATGGGTGTACATATGCCCGTGAATTACTATAAAAGCTGCATACTGTATTGTAAAAAGAACTGATTTATCCGAGGGTATTGAGCAAACCATACTATAAAATTGTGCATTTTACGGATAAAAAATATTAAATATAGATGAAATTGTATGCTCTATATGCGGATCAATAAACTTTTTTGCAGGAAAAGTCTAAACAACTTTTAGCATGTAAATCTATCGTAATTAAAAGGTTTTACAAGTAAATTGCAAGTAGCTAAAAGGTTTTTTTTGCTACGTAACAATATTGAAACGGTATGGATGGACAAAAACGCTGTATTGCTAGCTGCAATACATTAATTATCTTTATGCGCATAATATAAAGACTTTTCATTATATTTAACAGTATGTATATAACCTTTAAAAAACATTGCCACCTTTTAAAGTAATTTCTGTTTCTATTGTTGTACTTGGATACAATATCTAAGTTAAATTACAAAGAAATCAATATAACTTTGTAGTCAAATACATGTAGAATGTTTACATTTTAGTAATATACTCAAATTGACAAAAACTAAGACATTTTACAACAAAGGAGACCAAGTCAACAATACAAAAATACTTACGCATAGACGCAGTTTCTAGACGTATAAGTTGTTTAATACAATTTTTTTTATACTGTAAAGAGAGGCCACCAATGAAAAATGCTCTGTTGGTGATAAAATAGGATTCTTACCTATTTTATCACCTTTGACAAGAACAACAACAAGAGTCAACGGGAATGAGCCTTTGCCCAAAATCACGCGGATAAATGCTTGTGAGAACCTGGTGTCTCGTTTGCGCGGGTCAGAATTAGCCAAGAGATTATGCGCGCCTGTCAAAGATGACAGGTGATGATTTTTTCTGATATATTAACATGTAACATAGCAAATTAATTATCAGCTATATAAACACACTCAGATAAAAAAACAAGTATCTTTTAAAATGCCTTTTACCAAGAAATCAAAAGACTGCCCGGGCGTATCCAAAATGCACAAATATTGTGTACATTACATTACATACAGTTTCTTGTAAAATTAAAGTTTTAAAGTCGTCTAAAACAATTAAGTATCATATGAACAAAAACAAAAAATATTTTTATTATTTATGATAATTTCGTCATATAAAATTGCCTGTTACTGACTATAATGCAATCAGCAAAAAAACCAAGCGATTTGTTTCTAGATATCCAATTTTTCAGATGATTTGTTTCCAGCTAAAATAACTACTTAATACGCTTGACTTTCTTTACGTTTTTTTTGTATTACACTTACTTCAAAAATATTAGAAAAAGTCATACATATATTTTTTAAAATGTTTTTCAGTTGTAATATATATTGACCCATCAGATTCCATGCAAAATTTATAACCCAAAAAGAAGATATATCCTTTTACGTTTCTTTTGACAGTTTGTAAACTTAATAATCGATGCTTAGCTTAAATAAGCAATTTTGACAAACAACGAATCTTTTTATGTGTAAAATTCTTTTTTTATATATATGATGTATTTAACACCTGTTGTAAACACCATTTCGCAAAAAAATATATAGCTTATATTTTATGCTAAAAATCTTTATATTTTAAGATAAAAAATGTTTTTACACAGCATTTATTGTTATTATTATATTCAAACATTAAAATACCTTTTTTATTGGTATATATATATTATTCATACATTTTTTAGAGTAAACTGGGTTTTGCCCAGGTTTATGCACTTTAACGTTTTCTTTTTGTTATATTATATTGCATTTTTTTTGTTAATCAGAACTGCTCAATTTTTCACCGTACATTTTTATATTACATTATTACATTATTCCTTTACAGTTTGAATTTTTGTTTCTTAATAAAGCACAAAGTATTTTACAAAAAAAACGTATTTTTGTAAAAGTTTTATGCGTTTATCAACTATGCTTTTGTAATACATGGGCATTTCTTGCCTCTAATAAAAAAAACTGCACTTTTTTGTTAATCTTTTTTGTAGTATTTTAGTGTTCTTTTGAAAGGGTTGCGTTAAAAGAATTATCATACAAAATTAACATACGGAATAAAATATAAATAACAGATTAATGCATAATAATGGCATATGTATTAAGATCATAACAACACGATGGTTCTTCTAAATACTGATTATTCTACTCTTTTTTTCGCTACTGTAACTTTTAGTAACTATCTGTAACTTTTTTCGGTTACTGGTCTATCAAAAACAGCCCTTTTTAAAATGCTGCCCATATTTGTTAAAGTTTCTATTGAATTTGCAAGATTTAAGATTATTTCATATGAAAACAAAAAATTTGAAGTAAAAGTTATATCCGAAACTTAGAATCATATGCTTGCACGCGCTTTTGTAGATGTATTATAAAAAGGTAACCGAAAGCACGTCCAAATATGCAGTTGCTGTTGTATTAGCATTTTAACAAGCGTATAATGTTATAGCACAAATTAACGTACTAAAATGTTTTATTAATTTTGATTTTTTTAATATATGTAGAATATGAGGTTCAAGGCATATACTAAAAAATAGTATTTTCAACGGAACAGACACACATAACAGAAGACCGTAAATAATGCAAACAAAAGTCTCCTGTATCGAAAATGCACGTTAGTTTACTGTAAACTACATGATATATGAGATTTACTGTAACTTACAGCAGTGGCGTAGCCAGGATTTTTTTATGGAAGGGGCACAAAAAAATAAATGAGCTAGAACGACACAAAAAACATTTTTCTTTTTTTAAAATAATTATAAGAATTTTTAAAAAATGCAAACTTTATGAAAGTATTTTTTTCGCATATTTTACGGCCCAAAAAAGGACCCTGTCGTAGATAAAAAACACTCCCCGTGGAAAAAACACGCCCTTAAATTGGGGCAAGAAAAAAAAATAATCGTTTTAAAATGAAGAATAATATAAAATATTGCAACAACTATAAAAATAAATCGCTTTTGCCTACTCAGTTTTAGAAATTTGTTTTTCTTTTGTTATAGTTTTCCTTTCTTTCTTCTCCAAATTGTGTCAAATCCAATCTTCCACGATTTTAGAAAAAGACGAACAAAGAAAATGGAACAATATACACTATGAATAGATAATAAGTTAAAAATAAATACATAAACATATTATATTTACAATAAATACCAAACATATAGTGCTATTTGTTTAGAGTGTTTTCAATTTCGTGTCAATAGACACAAAACATAAAGAAGTAAAGATGAAAGAAGATTTACGCATTAAAACTTATACTAATGAATTTTAAAGTTTCATTTTGACAAAAAGCAAATATATAGTTGATAACTCATCCACAAAAGTAACAATACAATATTGAAAAATATTTCTATTGTATTTAATACACACTTGTAGATGTAAAATAAAAACATGTTTTGCCAACTGTAATAAATAAAGAGAAATGAAAACTCCGGCGCTAATTCTTTGGTCATTTACCCAGAGAACCTCATATTTTGTCTAAAATAAAAACGGCTAAATAATGTCAGATTTTTGCATTGTAAAAATCTATAAGCTTTTAAATATTTGACGTTTACCTATTTTATTTCGGTATTAAAATATATTGATCGATCATATAATGAGATAATCTGTAAAGTAAATGTCCAGAAACATTGCAATATGCATGTTAAAGCGCTTTAAATACATGTTCGCCTTTTTTAAAGTTTGTTTAGAGTTTTTTCAAATGCCTTTATAAATTTATTTTTCATATGCTCTTTGATTTGGTAAAAAAATCAGCCTTGTCGTGGTTAATAATTTGAAAGATAGGAAAAAGTAAACTAAATTATTTTGAATATAATTTTATATTTTTTCTTGTATTCCTATTTGTGACTTGTAACATTTATATAAAAAGAATTATCAGTTGCTTTTCATATTGGTTCCGAAAATACTGATCGAAAATTTTTCACCATAAATTACAGATCTTCTAGATGACGTCTGTGTTCAAAAAAATTCTATAATATTTGCCTTATAGAATTTATTTTCAATTAACTTCATAAAAAAAGGTTATCAACATATTTGTGTACAATTTGCTTAGCCGAGTACTTCATTGATTTTCTGTTTTATAATGTCGGTCAAATCATCTTTCGTAATGATCTGTTTAAATTATGGACAATTAATATAGGGCGAAAAAAATATGCATAATTGACAATCGATTCATGGCGGAGAGTGTACAAAATACATTGTTTATTAACCGCTTATATTTGGGAAAACCCTAGTATTAAAAACAAGAAAACAAGCCGCATAAAAAAAATAGTGTAAAGCTACAATGGCAAAGTTATAAAAAATTTTCAATCAATATCCATAAAACAAATAAGATGCAAACCAAAAATTTCTGCTATTTGTGTTTTTTTTTCATGCACATAAGATTTTGATTTTTATGTTTATTTCTTTGATATTAGACTAAAATACAATTAAACTACGAAATATAACTGCAAACTATTAGTTTTATTAAGCGCCATGTCTTTTGTTACAGTACAGGGCTGTGCCGAATAGAAGCAGTTATTATACTTTTAAATATGTATTTACTATTATAGCACAGTTAAATAAAACATTGCATTATTTTACAACTACAAGTGTGTTTTAAATACAATAGAAATATTTTTCAATATTGTATTGTTACTTTTGTGGATG
>JAQFYM010001475.1:0-33245 GCA_034694785.1 Agrenia bidenticulata | reverse complement strand
TTACATTTATGACGCATTTTAGCAAGATTTTTATATGTAGCTATAAAATCTGTTATATTCCATCTATACTAAGTAATAATATATATGAAACTTTTTTGTACGAAATATTACTTATTTTTCATTTCATTTTTTATTTGGTTATGACGTTCCACATTTTAATTTTACAGTTTAAAAGCTACAGAACAGGTTTAACTACACTCTTTATTACACCCGGGTACCCCGGGGGGCAACCCCTGGGTTCTGATTTATGTTGATTTTGCCAAAACACCCGGCTCCCATGTCTCCTTGGGGCCATGGGTATTGCAATCCCTAGTCTAGTTTTATGCCAACAATAACAGTTTTTCTTTTCAATAAATTTTTGTGTTTTTACAAGCTCCAGAATATAACTCTTCTATTTTACGTTATTTTTGTTTTGTTTTTATGTTTATTGTGCCATTAATTTTTTTGAAGTTTAATTTTAAAAACTTTTTCTTAACTAAAAAATCAACAAAGTCATTCACAATTAAGTTTTTGATGTTTTTTTTTATTTTTCACTGATGTAATGCAAAACATAACTATTAGGTTAGTTAAAAGCATGTAAAACAAAAACTAATTTCTATTATGATCAACAACCCATATCATAAGCAAAAACCCTTTTTTTAATATATTTTGTAATTATGGTAGTGTTCATGTTAGAAAAAGTCTTGATGCATACAAAATACATACTACTAGATCCAAAAGGGTTACTGTCTGAAGAAATTTTTTTCTAAAATTTTTTACAACTTTTTTTACGTTTTTCGGTTGTTTAAAGACAAAATAAAACCCCTTTTGGTATTCTGAAAACCGTTGTATATTATATCTTTTAATATATTAGCGCCAAAATCAAATTTTTTGCGATTAATTTTTTTTAAAAGTAAAACATAATCTAACCAGGGGCGTAGCCAGGAATTTTTGCAGGCTGACGTCTTTTTTTATAATGGAAAAACGCGAAGAAAAAATAATTTGATATTTATCATATGTTAATTGTGTATTTTTGTAGAAATTGGGGGTTTTTTTTTATGTAAATTTTTTTCATCAAAAACCTCTCCACCAGAAGATTCCCCTTTTCCGTTTATATTTTGGCGCAATAAATGTGTCTGAATCGCGGGTTATGCGCAAAAAACACCTTATAGAAACGCTCCTAAAGCATACTTAATTATTTTACGGATAAGATACAGATAAATATTTTTCAAAATAAAGATGAACTGTAAAAATATATATATTGCTTTTTTTACATTTAAATAAAATAAAATATTTGTCATGCACGTCAAAACCTGTTTATAATTACTAATTCAAATATATTTTATAGTTATTAAAAGGCAGTTATTTGCTAAAAATATCTTTATAAAAGGTTGTGTGAATAGAAAAAATATATATATGCAACCTTTGTATTCATCGCTTACATAAGAAAATTGTTAATACAGCACTTAAAGCATACCGTATACTTGTATATGTGTGGAAGAAAAAATGCATAAAAAATATTCGAATCTGAATTTAACCAACAAAAAAAGCAAAAAAAACATATGAAAATGGACAACGAGAACGTAGCTAGACTTTGCAATAGTTAAGTGCTACAAATTTAAAAATTTCGTTCAACCTCAAAAAAAAATTTATCAGCCTAAAAATCTTTATTGGTAAAAAAACAGAAGTAAATGCTTTTGACCAGTTTTTAATTACTGAAGAAAGCAATCCCTGACTTTTAATACTTCTTAAATTCAGGCTACAATAGGCATTTTTGGCAGGGTCGGGGGGGGGGGGGGCGGTGCTGCAGTACCCATAGCATTTATCCACTGCAACGCCCCTGATAGTCACTTA
Organism: Agrenia bidenticulata; assembly: GCA_034694785.1. NCBI lineage: Eukaryota > Metazoa > Arthropoda > Collembola > Entomobryomorpha > Isotomidae > Agrenia > Agrenia bidenticulata. The sequence continues at coordinate 31,412 of JAQFYM010001475.1, read as the reverse complement.
AACATATGATTAAACATCATTGTAGAAAGTAACTTTTTATTAAGTGAATTTATAGCTTTTTGCATAAGAACAGATTTCTTTTGTCGCTTTCCGTTGTCCGACGATATGAGATGCAACTAAAACAACAATAAAAATAATAAAAAATGCGTTTTAAAAAAAAGACATGTTTCTGGTTAGCTGTAATGCATAGGAATTTATTGTTTTTTTTATAATTTAAAAAACTGTACATTTTATATATTACAGAAAATACGCAAAAATACAAAAAGTTCAGCAAAGAGAGAAATAATATTTTTGATTATCTTATTGCTGCAAAAACAATCTAGACATATTAAAAATATTCATCATGTATTTCTGCGCATCTATCTGCGGTATTGGACTTTTGAAACAATGCAAATACATATAAAGAATCTAAAGACTAACGTTTACACTACAATTTACTATCATATAACAGAACAGTTTTTTTGTACTAGCATCTTAAGTATTATTTTGACAATACTATATGAAAAAGAAAATAAACACATACCAGTATGTATTTGCGGCAGGTTCATGCAGAATACCTCTTGCTACCGTAAACTATACATCTTTTTTTTGTAAGCAATAAATATAAAATAAATTCTTTTTTTACATATTTGAATAAACAAGTTGTAAAAGTTCATTTTTTGAGCAAGTTTTTGCATTTTTACTTTGTCTAAAAGACAATTGAAAGTAATAATGAAAAATATTTATACAGCGGTGAATTTATATTTTAACATCGATTCCTGAAGACAACAGAAAAAATGCCTTTAATATGTTACAATAGTGCAAAATGCACCCCAATACAAATATACTTTTACAGTTCTGAATAAGAAACACTTTTTTTCCTGCTATCGGTTTGTCCGTATGTACGTACAAAAACTTGTATGCGCACAATATAAGTTTTGTAAAAAATCTAAAATATATGATATAAAAACACGTCTGTAACATATAAAATGACTACATTTTTAAATATAAAAAAGATTTTTATAATAGTGTTGTAAAACAAATTACTATAAAATGATAATGGTATTTTTCCAGATTTATAAAATTGGTCATATGCTTGTGACGGAAATAATTAGAAGATGATACTTATATAAAAAAAATTATTTTTTGTTTAAAAACTTTTTTATATTTAGATAAAAAAAACTCTAAAAGACAAGATGTTTTCAAAAAGTCTGTCAACACTATATGTGATGCGACGTTACATGTTTTACAAAAAGATTATAGTACGGCTATGGGCATCACGCTACAAATGTTTTCTAAAATTCAAAAAGAAAAAATTGAAGCACCGAAAGCATAAGCCAGCTTCAATTTTTTAAGAAAAAGATATCTGTGTGTCTAACGCACTTGTCCCACACTTTAAGATAATGGAAAAACAAACGAAAATTTACATAATATGTTTTGCTGAAGAATGCATATGTCTTTCAGAAATAATAATTATATATATATAGAAAAAAGTTTTTTAAACTGCATTATATCTAAGGTAAAATAATAAAAATGAACCCAATATGCAATTATTATGTTTTGTTTAAATTTTTGCCACTTTTATATATGCATGTTCTGTAAAAGAGCAATAATAAAGAAAAAAACACAGAATATTTTGTTTCCTGCAGTTCCCTTTTTTGTTTTTGTGAGTTAAAAAAAAAACAAATTTGTCTGCAAAACATGCAATTCTTAGTTTTTTATATTTGATAAAAAATGCGGAAAGCGTCTATTTCGATGATTAAAATATTTTCTCTTTACAAAACACTTTTTACATAAAGTTTAAAACATTAAACTAATATTTAATGTTTAACAAGAGCCAAAAAGATTTTTTTTTGTATATCTACAATGTTTTTATGTAGATATAAATTTTTTTTTCCCGGTGATAATATAATTCTTTTTTGGTAATTATGCATACAAAATTAATCATTTTAACAATTGTGAATAGTATTTCGTAAATAAGAATATTACGAAAAATCGTATGGATATTGTTTCTGTTGCGTGAAAAAATGTGTATGTATGCAAAAAAAAAAGTAAACACAACAATTTTATGTAATAGTTGTCTATTGTATAACTCTATTCTTGCTTCAATAACATTACTTCACTGGCATTTTACACCCTTACTCATTGTGTTTTCCTGCCAGTAACATTTTGTTTCTCTTTCTTTAACTTTTCGTGTTTAAATAGTATTTGAGTATAAAGTTTGTTTTAACATAATTTAAAAGAATTTTTGTGTACAAGTAACTAATTTGCACTTAAATCATAAGCTTTTTACTGCAACAATCTAGATTTGAATTGACTTTAATACTGTATAAATATTTTTCATATATTTTTAATTTTTTTAAATAAGATATTACCGTTTCTTCACGGTAATTCGTTATACCTATACGTATATTCTTGTTATATACTGTTAGAATATCAAACTGGTATACTCCACTTTAACCAGTTGTCATTACATTGCAGCTTATAGGCATTTTTCGTTTGTAGCCTTTTTAGTAATTTTTTTGGTACACTTCAATTTTTGATAAAAAAAAGCATTAATATTAAGTTGAAAATATTTATTTATTACTCGAGTAGCCGCATATGTATCCAAAAATTATACAAAAAGTTTTTTTTTTTTTTTTTTGCGCAAAGGGCTAAAGATCTGCGTTCTGATCTCCACTGAACACAAATGATAACGACAATTTTTTATGCATAGATTTTAATGGCTGATACGCAATATATGACCCTGTTCTTGTATGTAGCAGTAAATGTAACGAAAGAAAGTATTGCTAAAAAACTATATATGCATGCAATTTTTTTTTTGGCTTACGGTGCATCCTTGTTTTTTTTTCGTTGTAGGCAAATTTTTTTTACCGTATATTTTGCTTACACAAAACGTTTAAATCAAAAACTATTTATATGGCGTTAAACTCGTATTGAAAAATTTTATTGTTTTATACAATATTTTATATACAAAATATGGTTTCAAAAATATATTTATTCTTCTTAAAATGCAAAAAAAAAACAAATTTCATAAAAAAATTACGCAAATGCGACTAGTTTTTTTAAATATCCGGGTACCTAATATCCGGGTTACATTTTGTCTTTAAATTCAACTACCCGGTACTCGGGTATTTTTTAAAATATAAAATACCAATTTTTATGTTTTTTTCGGCAAAATGTATTTATATATGTTCATTTATATTTAAAAAATTGTTTGTGTACTTTAAAAAGCAAAAAGACGCCTAACTATAATGATTTTTTTAGGTTGTATAAATTGTTTTTTAAAAAATTTGGTAGATGCGTAAAAAAATGCAGGTAACACCGTAGTACTAAAATAATTCGTTTCTAGTATATACGGTAATATTTAAAATCTTAGTGCAGCTTTTTTGTTTTTTAATGCATTTTGCAATCAAGACGTGTATAGATCTTTACAATATTCAACTATATTAACATTTCATTTTTTTTGATATGCGGTTTAAACATTTTTAGTATTTAAAATATGCCTTTTATAGGGAATTGTTACAAAAACTGCGACTTTAAGTTGAAAGTACCTAAATTACTTAGCCGCAATGTTTTTATATCTAGAAAAATATGCAGAAATTAGGTTTAAATTTAAAATAGTAAAATGTAAGGTAGTAAAAAGTCTATGAAAAATGCTCTAGGTTTGATTTACATTATCACGGTATTTTAAGTTATAATATAGCAAGTTTGCTAAAAAATTCTTGCGTATATGCATAAATTTGACCAAACTGCGAAATAAAAGTAGTCTTTTAGATGCAATCAAATTTACTTTGGGACAAAAATGTACGGTCTTAAACATTTTTAATTGTTTTAATAAAACAGTACGTGTATAAAAAAAAACTAAAAATGTTAAAAAAATCCAATTACAAGTAAACGCGGTTTCCAACGTGTTAAAGTGTATATGCAGAGGCGGATCAAGGAATTTGGGGCCCCTGGCGCAAATTTTTCTCTTACAAAAAATGTGATTGTTTTTTTTTTGCGTCTTATAAAAAATTTATGTTTTTTATTGTTTATCCACATTTCTTTTTTAAATCTATGTTTCGATTTATGACATAAAACCTGTATTCTGATACAAATACTAGGCTATAAAAAATCTTTAACAGACCATAAAAATTAGTGTCGAAATAATGTCAATACGTAAAGCAATAAATTCAATTTGCACAAAAATATTTTTTTTACGCAATTAAATGTATTTTTTGCAAGACATTGCCGTAAAAAAAAATAAAAATCGGTTCACCTAGAGTATATTGCGTTATATGCAAAACTGCAATAATACCTAGGGTTGGTAACATACAATATCAAACTTCGAAGCGAGGCTAAATATATTTTTTTTATGACAATTGTGCCAGTGGTCTTGTTTTTGGGGTTTTTCGAGTTATATTTTTTAGATAAGCATAATATATTTTGCTCTATGTTTTTTTTATCTTTCATCTATATGAACCCGTTCTATGGTAAGGCAAACATCTAATTTTTGTTAACTGTATAACACTAAGTTCCAGTTAAAAAATAAAACACGGAGACTACTGTGTGCGATCAATTTAAGCTAATGCAAATACGCAAAAAAACCACAATCTACCTTAATGTATGAATGCAAGATATGAATATTTTCTTATAAAATCACAGTAACCCGTCAACAGATAAATACGGCGCAGGTATAATGAAATAAACAATTTACAATAAGTCCGTTTTTTCAACAAGTATACTGCTATATACTTTTACCGTCACTTTTTACGTTAGATGAAAAATCTGTCAAAGCGAATTGTATCGAAAAACAAGGCAAACTACTAAAAACTAAAAAAACTAAAACCCAAAGAAAAACCCAGCAGATCACAAAAAAAAACACAACCCGTGCAACTATAAGAACAGGGCCTACAAATAATATATTGTTATAACAATATACTATTATTATATTGTTTTAATATATTATTATTTTTTTTAATGTATTATTATATTGAAAATTATCTTAGACCCATTAAATGTGCCCAAAACAGACAAGCGAGAACCAAACTATTACAGAAATGTTTTTCACGAAAATTGATGATAATAGTGGTAATGCAGATGCAAAGTTACAAGAAAATGCGATACAGCAAATACAGGATTTACGAACTTGATATCACATATCACCAATGAGCATAAATATACATACAAAGAAATCATTAGTGCAAAATGGCTTGATTATTTGACTACTTTGTTGACACCAACCTATTCTCAAAAATTAAAGCAAATATTTGGGTGGTTATATTGGGTCATCAATGATAATTAGTCCTTTTCTTTTGTAGAAAAATCCACCTCGAAAAAGTATTTAAATTTATCTCTTATTTAAACGTAAACAAAAATGAAATATTTGAATTTATTGTCAGGGAATATAAAGAATGCAATTACCAAGGAACTTTTTAAAAAAAAATGTGATTTTTTTTGATGGATAGACAGAAAAAGAAGACATTATCTTGGCCTTTGTGCACAAAAGCCTGCAACAAGTTAATGGTTCCTCTTAAGTTGTAATGTATTTTAAAATAAGAACTGATTTTTCAGCTATTAACCATATTCCTTATCTTAAAATGATTTAAAAAGAAAATAACAGAGACAAAAACGAACGTTTTATTTTTTATTTCCGATAACTGCAGCACTAAAAAATCAATTTCTAGTAAGACAGGAATTTCCAATGATAGTTTTTAAAGTCATATTTTTGATTATGCAATATGAAATACATTGCCTGCAGCAATTTTGATGAACTAATTACTAAGATAAATAATATAATGAAAAAATGTAGAACATTGAAGCTAGCTGGACTTTTAAGAACAAGGACAAAGTTGGGGGCTGTTATTCTGGATGAAAGTCGATGGAGCTCGCAATTTGAACTTGTAAAACGTTATCTAGAAATTAAAGACCAGTTTAATATGCACGTTTGTGAGAATATAGGCCTTATGTTTTCTAGTCCAGGGGAAGAATAGCGAGTTCGTTAAATATATACAGAGCTATACAATTTAAATAGTGGGAAAAAATTATTAAAAGGTTATTTGTGCAACATTGCTGTAGCGAGAAATTTATTTAAAGGAACCTAAACGAATTTCCAAACCTTAAAACCTATTGCGAAGGAAATGCAAATATTTTTGCTTTGCCAAGTTCCGAAAGAACGATAAATCAAATTATTGATGACGATGAAGATATGTTACAAATGAAGAAAAGACCAGTCTATGTTATATTAAAAAAAGGAGGAAGGACATTACGATAGGACCACATTACCAGTTAACAATCCTACATTGGCAGATAAAGTAATACGCAAATGTGCAATAACAAATCATAAAAAGCATACTAAAAAAGAAAAAATTGGATAACAGTGGATTATACGTAAAAGCAGCGTATGTGAAAGACTATTCAGTGGCGCAGGCGATATTTATGCCAAAAAAAGAAAGAATGAGTATGAGCGATGATAACCTAAAAAGTGTAATGCTAGCAAAAATTAATTCTATCACATAGAATATTAATACACTAAAGTAATTTATAGACAACCTAATAAAAATTAATCAAGAAATAATATTTATTATATTGCACAATATATTATTGTTACAAAAAAAAAACAATATTTAAAAACAATATAATATTCGGAAGCCCTGAATTAAAGAATACACATAAATAAATGTAACAGAAGCAATACTCTAACTGCAAAACCATTAGTTTTTAATTACCATGAAATTGTTGTAATATAATACACGTTGAAATTCGTTGGTTTAATATGTTTCTTAAATAATGATAATGCCTGTTCATTGTCTCATATTTTGTTATTTTATGTTTTTAAATGTTTTTTTTTCTTTTTTAAATATATATAAAAAAATATGCATGCTCAGACAGAGGTTAATTGTTGGCTAAATATGACAGCAACACGTCAAAAGTCAAAATACGTGTAGAAAAAGCTTGTTTTATGTACACAAGATCAATATGTACCATCTATAAAATAAAAAACAAAAAAAAAATTGTGTGATGAAGGTTGTTTTCTAAAAATTATTGTCTGCTCTGTATACTAAAATTTAGATTTTATGTTTAACTTGCAAAGCTTTTCTGTAATCTGTGTTTTTTATCATTTTGGACCCTCTTATTATGCGGGGCCCTTGGCCAGCGCCCCGAGCGCCCATACATAGATTCGCTTTTGTGTTTATATATAAATGTTACGTTTATGCGTCAAACTGGCCTTTTTCTTATTAGGTATGCATTTATCCTTTTAGAAAAAATTCAGTCAAACTACCCGGGTAACCAAAAAATCCCCTGGTTTTTTTTCTGCTGAAAACACGCAAAAACCCGGGTACTCGGGTACCCGGATTTTATAAAAATAAATGCGACCTGATAGTTTATGTTGAAATGCGGTAAAGGTGTTCAATTTTTATACTAATCCTCAATTTTCTTGACGTAAATATATAATAACTACAGTTGTACCCTTAATCTAGCTTTTTATTGTGTTAGATTTTTTCCTCTAGTGGCGGTATTTATGCAAAATTTACTTAAATATCATAATCCGATTATTTCAGGTTTATAGTTACTAAACACTACTTTGTATAAAATCACAATCTTTTCCTGGTCTCTTTTTGTCAGTACTTATTTTTGGATGAGCCCGGGCATTCAATAATCTTTTTAGTAAAAGGCATTGTAAAGATACTTGTTTATTTAAAAGTGGGTTGTTTATATAGCTGATAATTTATCAGCTATATTACATGCTTCATATATCACGTGTATTTATCAGCTGTCACGTTTGACAGCCATGCTTATCTTCTTTTTTATCCCTCACCCGCGGAAACGAGATACCACGTCCTCACAAGCATTTTCCAGCTTGTAGTTTGGTCAGAGGCTCTTTTCTATTCACTTTCTCGCTGCTTGAACGTAAAGGTGATAAAACAGGTAAACACACTGTTTTATCACCAACACTAATTTAGAGAATGATTTAGTCAATAAATCTACTTTTAGATAACTTATTTTGTAAAAATAAATAATTGAAAAACTAAATTGTTAAATTAAAAAAAAACTTTAGATTGCAGAAAAGCCAGTTGGAAAAAATTAGTTAAAAGATTTTTTTTTTACTGATTAAGTGTTTTTTGATTTGGATGGAAGATGAGTTAAAAAAACACGGGTATTACAAAAAAAAAAACTATAAAATGTTTTTTTTGTAGATTTTTACACGATCCAAGAATTTTAAAAACCTTTTATGCTAAAAAATGTTTTTTTTATTCGTAAATACCACAAAACTGTTTTTCCATTGCACCCAAGAATTTCAAACCTATAAAAACAAATAGGTGGAATTCTAACTTTAAGAATACTCCACTTCATAGCTTTATATAATTATAAAAACTTTCGATATTTAAGGTGTATTTAATGTATATTTTTATGGTTTAATTTCTTTTCTTTTACATCTTTTACATCTTTCACTTTTTTTTTCTTGTTTTAAAAATTTAGAGGGCTTTACCTAATTATATAAGGAAAAGGTTGGACTTAAATTGACTATGGAAATGAGCGTAATTCCAGACCCAAAATTCCGCAAAATGCAAAATAGCAAAAATAAGAAACACGTAAATAGACTAGATACAAAACGAAAAAAGAAATAAATGAAAGCGTATATAATTCACATATATAAACCTTTGTTTAGACAATGAACACTTTTTTTCTGCTTGTATTTTTTAAAATAAATAGGTAATGTGCAGTAAAAAAAGGCTTGAGACAAAAGTTCCTGCACTTTTGTATAATGAAGCGGGTATCATGCATATATAAATAAAAAAAAAATTAAGGTCATAATTGATTTACTATTGTAAAATCATACAAACTAGAATTTTCAAAAATTTGTATTATATGCGCAAAATCAAACTGTGAGCTTACATTGGGTTAAACTACTGTAATTTTATAATAAAAAGCCCTTTGCCCCCTAGAAAATATTTTATATACAAGATTTACAAAATTTCTAAATAGAAACTATGTATTGCTTACCTCGTAACCGTTTTACATATAGATACGACTTACTTAGCTTCTAAAAATGCAATTGTAATCGGTACTTAAATTCATGCTTTTTTAAAAGTTTTTGAATTCTGAATTTATATGTATAGGGGGTACTATTAAATGAAAACCACGATCAATGATCACTTGTATCATGTTTGGTTATAAAATAACATTAGTTTGCAGTAAAAAGTATGTTAAAGTCGGAAAGCCACATATTTTTTTAACACCCACGTACGCCATGATAGAGAATAATCAAATATAACATGGGTAAATTTAAATGCTATTTTTAAAATGCTGTAAACTTGCTAATATGACTATTGATAACGAATATCTGCTTAAGTAAAACCCGGCTTTGACCCGACCCGACAAATCGGGTCAAAAACCCCGATTTCTCTGACCCGAAACCCGACAGTTATTATATTTTGACCCGATCAGGACAGGCTATATATAAATAAAACTTTCTCTTTCTGTTGATTATATTAAATCTGTTTTTAAAGCAATCGTTTTACTCGTATAGAATTTATTATAATCTTGATGTTGAACTTGACATATTAATAGATCTATTTGATGATAAATTGTTCGAAATTTACAAATACCATTTTCTATATAGATACTTGCTCTTTTATCTATAAAATTGGTCGACGTTAAGTTTTTTTTATTTTATCTATTTTTTTCTAGTCATGAAGCTTTATTTATCTTTGTAAAATCTAACCTTTTGCAAATAAAAGGGCAAGGTATAAACCAGAAGATCTTTTTTTTGTATACAAATCTGTACTTTAAAAACCTATTCTTGTGTTTTATATTTTCATATATTTTTTATATTTAAATATATTAGCACATATTTTTAAACCCGTTTATTCTTTTTTAAAAAGAAAATTAAAACATTGCACCGCAAATATGTACCTCTTATTATATTGGCGGTCAAATCATCACCCGACCCGATCTTGGCCCGATTCAAAAATAATGAACCCAAAACCCGAATTTTGAAAAAACTCGGGTCGGGTTACACCGCAGAATATCTGTCTTTTTGTATGCTGAGTATATAATTGTGTTTTAATTGATCATAATTTATTTTTTAAAAAAATTTAAAGGCAATTTATAGTTGCCAATCAAAATGATAACAACTGAAAAATGCCCAAAGAGAAAATTTATTATGTCTAAAATAACAATAAATGTATAGGGGCGTATTTTAACGTGTTTTTTTTGTTAAAAATTCAAGTAGAATCAATAGTTTAAGTTACAAAAAATTTTTTATTATTTTTTATGGCAGTCTTACCCTAAAGCAGTTTTACTTGATATTGTTTCAGACTCTTAATCAACTGTCTCAATATTTTACAATAATAAAACATAATAAATTATACAAAAATAAGAAATAAATTGTAAACTTAACTTCCAACAACGGCAAATCATACAATAAACCAATCAAAAAACGAATGATTGGTTCGTAAAAGAATCAGAATTACAAAATACGCATAAAATTTGGTGTAAAAAGTAACAAAAGTCAAAAAAAGTTGTTTCAAAAAAAAACCAAAATTCAAGAAAAAGTTGGTTTGTAAAAAAGAAAAAAATCCACATAAAAACCAAAAAAAGTCGGTTTAATTATCTAACAAAATCTAAAAAATCCATGTTAAAGTTAGTTCAAATAGAACCAAAAGTAGGGATTACGTTACTCTGGGAAGCAAATCACCCCGGGGTATTATTTTCATTATTTTAAATACTCCGCTGCCCCCGGGGGTACACCTGATTTTAACGGGGTTTACTCCGACCGAGGGTATAAAAAAGAAAATTCCTAGAACCAAAAAAAAAACAAATCTGCTTTAATTGAAACCGATTATTTCTAGAAAAATTGGTTTATACGACAAAAACGCAAACAACTTTCTTATATAAAAAAACTTGCAAGATGGCGGTTTCATAAATGGTTTCAGCTGCAATATTGGGTCGGATATATTTAATTTTTTATGTTTTTGCCGCCAACTTGAATCAGCGATAAAGATCTTGTATACCTTATTGATTTACATTTTGTTTTTCTGTATAATAAAAAACCTTCCTGCAGCTTACAACGTTGTATCGTATGTAATGTTCATAAACAAATGCCATAATAAAGTAAACAAAACATAAATATAACAGTATAAAATTATTGCTCTGGCATTGCATCCTAATAGAATTACAGTCTAGTAAAATGTACATAGGTAATGTAGACTTGTATAATTTAAAAAATTAACAAAAATTTATATCGTAATAAAGTGCAAAATTACCCACACTTTTCTTATCGATGCAAAAATTTTACCTTTTTTAAAAGTAAATGAGTAAAAAACTCTGCAGTTTTTCTTTTATATGACGAAATTACTCGCATCTAATTCATGAACCGAAAAACACTTGTTTACTAAATCCTGTACAACAAAAGATACACCGTTTTAAGTAAAATCGTCTTTAATACATATTTTATAAAAATACTACTGAAACCATGAAAATTATACTAGAAATTTATTAAAATATACTGAACCTATTTAAAATACTGTTTTTAAAAACATATCGGTTTTTTTCGATTTTTTACGGTGCAATTTTTTGCTCAAAAATATTTAAAAAACCAAAAAAGGCCAAAGACGCACAATAAACACCACATGCAATATTGCAACAGAGGCTATGTCGTCATATGCCGTTATTTTGTATAGAAAGTCTATACTATTCCTTTTATTTTTAACTTTCCTTGTAATGGGAGGGGAGTAAAGAATAAGTTTTTACGTGTTTTTGGCGCGTATATTGATCTGCCAACTACATTTTTGACTGACATTTTTTCAACAAAATTTCGAGGTGAAATAAATATAGAAAACCATATTTTGCATTATACAAAAAAAATTGATTTTATACTTATTTTTATATTTCCTGTTTCTTAAATTGTCTAAAAGCAGCGTATAAAATGTGTTATAATAATTTCTGCGCATTTTTGTGTATATTTTGTGATTTTGTATTTAACTATGGGCGCCTAAGCAATTATAAAACATTGTGGTTTTTAATATGACCTTTAAAAGAATGCGATTTATGTATGCCTACAAAAAATTTTTTGTATCATCTCTTTGTGTAAATTTTATAGCATAGTTCTGTACACTGTAATATAAAAAGGTAAAGTTAATATGATGCATGATTTATACTTAAGGCTGAGTATAATTGTTGTAAGAAATAAAATTATAACAGTGTTTTATCCGTTTAAGCATATAGTTTTATTTAGGTGTCCAAAACATGTGTAAACTGGCTTACGTAACAATAATTCACCTAAATTCAACATCTCCTGCTTTCTAAGCATACATATCATCATGGGAAACGCATTTTATGTGTTTCAGTAATGCAATGTGTAGTTTATTTGCAAAAAACAGAGAACTAAAAGAATTAAATTGTCAAATTAAGTATTTAATTTATGTTTGCGATTTAAATTTAAAAACCAAGTAAGTACTTTATTTCAAAAATTACAAATAGGTTTTAAGTGAGGCTGCGAAAGCATTTGTCATATACTAATACCTTGTGATCGGATTTACAGTGCCACCAAGGAGTGCTTCGAGAAGTTGTTTTTTTTTCACGAAACCCCGGGCCCCGGGGTATTCAATCCCTTACCAAAAGTCAAAAAAAGTGGTTTAAATAAGAACCAAATTCCAAAAAAGGTTAGGGCAAATAAAAGATAAAATCCAAAAAATCCTGCAAAAAGTTAACCCTAGAAGAACCAAAAAACATGTAAGAGTTATGTATAATTTCATTTTTAAGTATTTTTACTGTATATATTCTAATTTAATATGTTTTTCTTGCATTGTCTTGACATATTTTTTAGTAAGTGTTATCTCGACGTCAAGTTTTGCGTATTTATGTTTGTTATTTAAGTTTCGCTATAGTTTGATCGCCGTAGAAAATCGTATTTTACCCTTAATGTGATATAAAAGTGCAATATATGATTTTTTCTTAAATCTGTTATTTGAGATAAGACATATTTAATATATATTTTTTTGATTTTTTTACGTTAATGCTCTCGGCACAACAGTCATGACTATATATATTAATTCATATTTCTTGAGATTTGAATTTCTTGCAATAACAAGTGATTAGTTTTTCAACTCTTACGCTAAAAAACAAAAAAAAAAACTTTTACAAAACAAAACTTGTTAGAATATTTGTTTATTTCAAACGTTGCTTTAGCTATTAAAATGTTATTATATTGTATTTTATATTATTTTTTATACTGAAAAAAACATCTTTATAAAAAGTTACTATTATAAAATCATTCCATCTGTATTTCGTTTTTAAGTAGTTAAAAAACTTTTTACAAATATCAGCATGCCTTAATACAAGTTTTACTGTTTACATGTGTACTTTTGTAATATTTTCAGTTCAAAAGATTATATTGTGATTTTTGTAGATAGATTTACTAATGGATTGTTTTATACAAGTTTTTACAAATTAATTTTTATTAAGCGTATGATTTTTTATAAATTGTGGATCGAATTATATAGAATTTTTGACATAGGGGTTTAAATAAAAAAAAATGCATGTACAATACTTGTACTTTTGCTATTAAAATAAGAATTACGAAATTCAAATTTTTTGACTTCTAAAAAGCGATTTTGTAAATTATTGGTTATAAACATCGAGTAAACCAATTTAGGTGACGCTAGCTGGCTGTCATTGGAACTAATATAAGTCACTGAGGCTTTCGTATTTTTTATAGACCTAAGCTTTGTTATTGTATGCACAATATTCTTTCAAAAATCACATCAAATCTGTTTTAAGCTGCCTCTTTTTATTTTGTTACACGTTTCTTATTAATATCAGATTTTATGTATTCCTCGCTTTTTGTTTTTTCTAATTGTGCATTGTTTCTTAGTTCTTGTACAAAATATATAATTACTTTTTTATATTTTTAAAAAAGTGTTTTTTCTTTGTTTTTTTTTGCTTTTTTGTAGCTTTTAACCATCTTTTTTTTTAAAATTTTTTTCTTACAATTTATCTTTCATAAATTAAAAATCTTTTTATTCTTTTTAAGTTCACTTTCCCCATATTATGTTGTATTTCACCTAATTTCCACCCTTTTCGAGTTTCTGGTATTGCAAATTATTTTCGCCCCCTCTTAAAAAATTCCCTTGACGAAATGATGCGGGTTCCGAATTCTTTCTATGATTCTTGTTTCGTGATTTAGAAACCCCTAGTTTCGAGATAAAAATGACAATTCTTTGTATAAACAATATTTGATTTTTTTTCAATATGTAAAATTTAAAAAAAATAATGAGGATATCAATTTAAATACGAGAAAATACTTAAGTCCACAAGGCAGGTAAATTAAATTTACCCATTATTTAACTGTTGCGATAATTTTGTTATGCATAAAAATTTAAAAGTCAAAAAAATTTAAAAATCTTTGCACCACAGCCCTTCAAATAAAGCTATGATTTTCGTTAACTAAATAGTGCTTTATAAAGTATTAAGTCTAAGGGCGTGTCTGGTTTTGTCTAAAAACCGTTTTTTACGAAACTGTTTTTAATAAAATAAACAGTTTGTCGCAAAAAAAACAACTTGTCAGGTTTAGATAAAAACCTGTTTTTTCTATATAAACAGTTTTTGATCAAAAACGTTTGTAAATTTACGAGCCTAAAATATAAGGGAACTGAAAACCCCCTTTTTACATGTTTCTTATTTTAAAAACACCTCATCAGTGGCGTACCCAGGGGGGCAGGGGGAGGGGGGAGGGCGCCCCCCCCTCTAGAAAAAAAGTTGCGCCTGAATTTATAGGGGGGTCTTTTTTTGTGCAGAGATTGTTTTTGTTAAAAAATTATAAAATAAACAAATATTATGATATAATATTTCAAAAATACATAAATAAAATTTTGCACTTCATAAATCGTGTTTTTAACCCCTATTTTAGCCCAAAACAAATACGAGCCCCTGTGCATATAAACTTACTGGATACGCCACTGCTCCACATGATCGTTTGTAAAATGATGTATTCTGAGCATTTAGGGAATGTCATTGATCACACAGATTATATTAAAATTATTTTGCAGATAATATTATTGTTAAAAATAATGTTATAACGTTGCATATTACAAAAATTTTACTTAGAATATATGTTTTTTGTTTTATTTTATTTTGAAAAGGCATGGATTTTATATTTTTTTACAAATAAATCAAAAAAAATATCAAAAATAGATAAAAAGCTATTTTATATAGAAAATATTGTAAACTAGACTATCAGTATTTTCAAAATATATATTTTGCTGTTCATTAGTTTGTTTATCGCTTTTTTTTAGAAAATTTGGCGAATACAGAAAAAAAAAACAGTGTGTATTTAGTTTTTATAACATACTTAAAAATAATGACAACTATTTATATTAAATTATATTAGAAAAAAAATTACATTTTATAAGTTAAAGTTGGCATTTATAAAAACATATTTATGTCTAGTTATACGTAAAAAGGGTTTTTTTTGTAATGTAAAAAGGACTAAATAAAAATCTCTTATCTTTAAAAAGATTTCATTCTTTTATATAGTTTTAATTGTATATTTTCTCATTCAAAAGTAAGAAAAACCAATTAAAGCTATAATGTGTATATTTCTCGCAATATTATTTTTGTTTTTATATATGAAATAATTTTTTTTTAGAAATGCATAAGCAAATATAATACCCAAAATGTTCTGCTCATATATCCTTTAATCCTTTCACACTCAGAGGGTTTAAATATAAATAAATCTGGAAAATTTATGGTTCAAAATTTTTGAAAAAAAATTTAAACGAAAATCCTTTTTTTACGATAAAAATTTTGTGATTTTGGTGATTTTTAACCATTTTCAAACTACACATATATGTGTTTTTGTGCTTTTAGGGTGTCTATTTTTAACACATATATGTGTTTTCGTGATTTTAGACCCCCTAATTTTAACACAAATATGTGTTAAGAGTGTATAAGGGTAAAGATAAGTCCAGATAAAACCAAAACAGTTAGCTGTACCATGCATTCAGTAAATAAATAGATAATAAAAAAATGTTGTTTATAAAATAATAAATGCAAAAAATGTACAAAAAAAACGCGATTAAAATGGTTTTATATTTTAGTTGACAGTTTTCTTTATAAAATTGCAGATTACGCAACATCTTAAAACTTATTTTATCATTTATAACAGAAGGGCTATTTTTTTGCATTTTGCATACGTGAGATAGATTTAGTAGCTTCTTATGTAATAAATACAAGCATATCCAATCTTGATCAAAGATTGACAATATTTTATGGGAAGCGGGCAGGGATACCGAATATGGTATAGAAGTATGGGCGGGATTTTTTTTTTGATCCCGCCCATAATGGCCATAATGGCAAATATAGTAAAAAATTAAGCCCATAAAATTGAGCGCACAGAAAAATCAGCTGTCAAGTATGGCTGTAGAAAACAGCCATAAAACAATTAATTTTTTTATTATAGATTGAACCCCTAATACAAAGAATTTTTATATGTGTTTTAAACATAATTCACTTACAGGGTGTGTAAAATATATGGTTAATTTACGATAATCAAAAAAAAAATTTTAATATTTAAGATTGTTCTGGCTTATAAACAAAAACTGAACTAAATTGGGTTTTATCTTAAAAAATCATAAATATGGATTCTGCAAAAAACTTTAATCAGATTTTAAATGTTTAATATGACAAAAAAGAGAAGTTAACAGGCATCTCTAAAATACCATCATTAAAGAATAAAGGTGAATCCAATTTAATAACAATTTCTACATAGATTTCAATTTCAGTTTAATTTACACCTGAACACATATCATCAGTTAAAAACAAAAAAAATATTGTTTTTATTCCTTCATCACTGTAAATTTTCTAAAATATAATGAAAAATACATGGAAAAAATATGGAAATTGATTTCCAACCATAATGGCCATACCATATATGACCATTATGGCAGTAGTGCCATTACGGGTTCGGTATCCCTGAAAGCGGGCAAGAGATCGCTTTTTATTTTCCGACATAATGGTCTTTATGGCCATGTATAGGAAAAAGACTTTTGGCTAAGAGGATTACTCTGCAGGGATAAAAAGCCACTAGGTGGCTCTTGTTTTTAGAATAAACTTAGTTTGCTCATTTAGTACTTTTTTTATAAATGTGTTTATTTTAGGAATATACGTAGTATTTTGACATATTGATTTTGTTAGAAATGATAAATTTATCATTTTACTGGGCAACCAAATTTATCAAAATAAACTTGATTGTTTTTCGTCTTGTAAGTATCCCAATGATATTCTTTTAGGAAAGTTAGTGTGTTTTTAATACAAATTCAAGTCGGTTTTTATATTTCGTAGGTTTTAAAATCAACCAGCAAATTAATATATTGTTAAGGCAGGATTTCGATTACATTTCAAAAGCTTTAAAAGCATTTAATTTTATTTTTAATTTTACTTTTTTCTATATGTTGTTATGCTTACATCCTTTTTTTCGAGTTTCGATTTATTAATCATTGTTGCTTTGATCAATAGATTAAAAATCATGCACTTTGTATTTCTATTCCATTAAATTTCTTTTCAGCTTAACTATATTTTGATGTTCTTTCCGTTTTAAAAATCTAATTTTGCATTTTTTTTATATAAACTCAAAACAATTGTAAGAAAATGACAAAATAGGATGACTTTTCCGCCCATAATGAAATATATTGTAAATCTTTATATGAGGGTTGGCTTTAATTTATCAAAGCCACTTTGTATGATTTATAAAACCTTTAATCTGCATTAAAAATCTCATCTAAAATTGTACTGATCTTTTTAAGGTGCTTCTGTGTTTAATAATAGTTTTACACGAAATGCTATATCCAAGTTCCACAAAGATGCACTAAAAAATACAATACACTTTTTTGTGTTCTAATTAAAGTATTCTATAGTTATACACAATATTATTTGTGATTGTTGTTATTTTACTCTATAAAAGGACAAAAACTGTACTTAATTGGACAAAAAAAGTATACTATGTGTAATATCATATTGCTGAATAAAAGGCTTTTATTAAGTATTTGTAATATATTACATGCACGTAAATAACCCCCACGTTTGATTTTTTTGCATAATAAAAATATTGTATTCGAATTTACGAAATCGTATAACATTAAAAATAAAAAAAAAAACAAATACGAATTAGAATTTAAATAGCGTACAAAATACTCTACAAATTTTGTTTGTGTTTAACTAACTATAAAAAAAGGTTTATTGGAAATAGTTTTGAATTTAAATGTAAATAAAAATAAAAACAGTTAACAGCATGTACCAATTAGGTTTTATTCTTAAAAGAGAAATATAAAAAACCTAGAGTTGGGTTTAAATTATCGTAATCCATTCAAAAAGTATTTACTATATATTATTCAAAACAATAATAGTATAAATTTTAGAAGTATTTTGCTTTTAGACATACATTAACCCCTTTTTAGAAAATAAATGTGTGTGATCTAATTTTAGTACGCGTATTTCGTTTTTGTCCTCAATTTTTTTTACCAAAATCGAAACGATTAAAACTATTAAAAAACACGAATCGTTACTATCGAACTTTTATATATATAAAAGTAAAGTAAAGGTTTATTAGTACACGCTGATATCTTAATCTTATAAAATTTTTATTAATAAAAAATACAAATGGTAAAAATAATATACTGTTTGCATGTTTTTTTATTATCCTATTTTATAAAAGAATCTTATAACATATATTACATATATTCGCTAAATACCTTTTATAAGCTCCTTTGGGATATTATCTAAATTTTTTATGTAATTTACTTTTCAAAACATATTTTTTTTATATAAAAAATGCTTGCTTTCAATAGAAATCTTTTTCAAGAGTTTTTTACTTTTTATTTTGAATTGACTTCAGGCATATCTACTTGTATATAGAAGACAATTTTACAATATTTTTAGTTAAGCTGCCAAAATTTTTTGAAAATCTATAGTTTACCTCTTATAATAGCTGTTACTGGTTTTTTTAAACTAAAAAAACTTCAATATATTTAAAAAATGACAGCCACAATAATATCCCATATATTTAAATTTTAGAAAAAAAATTATACATTAAAAAATTTATAGTTGCCTTTTTAAGTTAGTTGTTTAATAATAAATTATTTACAATTTTCGATTATTATTAATAATTGCATCGTTTTACTAGCTGAATACTGACACTATAAAAACTAATAAAAGACTACACAAAAAAACCATAAAAAAACCATAAAAAAAAGTTTCCATATGTTTTTTGCAAAAAAAATACAATTTTACATATTTAACAACAAAAGTACTTAAAAAAATTGTGTTTAAGTCAGAAATAAATCAGCGCGCATTAACAAAATATTTTTATTCGGCGTGTGAAAATATAAGAGAGAAGCATTGCTTAGGATTGTTTACAGTCTTTCAACAACAAAAAACAAGCTTATTTTTATTTTCTTTTTTGTATTCTGAGTTTTTTTTTAGTTTGTATATTTTTTTAGATGATATTAGTCTAAGAAATATTGTACTATATAAAACATTCTTAACGTTGTTGCAATCATAATGCTAACCTCGGATTCTAATTTAAAGTAATTGTTTTTGCATACGTTACCATATAAACGTAATATACATAATTTTTGTATTCTCATGTTGAACGAAGTGAAATAAAATATAATTTATACAATTAATAGATAACAAAAAACGTGTATAAAAAAACATAATTTTTATAAAATTTATGGCTTTTACACTATTTTTTATACAAATTACATTTTAAATTATTGTAAAGCTTTATTTACAAGTGAACTGCTTAACGAAAAACTAATAAATGTAAACTAGCTTAAAATATAATTACCACGCTATCTTTTAATAAAGATGATTATTATTTTCCTGAAAATATTTAAAATCCATCAAATAAAATAAAATCACTAAAGATTTTTGTTATATTTCGTATATTACAGGGCAACTTCATACATTATAAGCAGCAAAAAACCCATCTAAATCGTCCCTTCGAAATTATGTTCTTTCAGCACGTTATTTACTGCCTATAATCAAAAGGTACGTAAGTTTAAATAACAATAGGCATTTGACAAAGCTCTATTACGTACAAAAAACCAAAAAAAAAATAATTAAGTAAGTGAGAAAACTTAATAGAGTTAATTTTATAAAAAAAATGTAATTCTAGATTAGGAAAGTAAAAAGTTACGCGTAAAAAATTTCAGTTAAAAAGAGTCTCGTTAGTGACAGAAAAGTAATTTATGAGTTTTTGATTTATGTTTTTTTCAGTGAATTTTAATGCTTTTATAGAATATGTACTAACATCCTTACTATTGCAAATTATCTGTATAAAAAGTTTTAATATTTCTTTTACTTTTTTAAACCTTTAAGAAATAAAAACAAAAAAAAAACCAGTATTTACTATTATTCAAATATTTAGTTTTTCGGCATATTTTTAGCCAAAAATAAATGCTCTTGGTAACAACAAAAATTAAGTTCATAAACTAAAAATTGACTATTTTTTTGTACGATATACCAAGAATGACTGACGGTATTTATGAAGTTCTGTCGTATGTCAATTTTTTAGTGATAAACAAAAATGTTATAATATTCCAAAAAAAACACAAAAATGCAATTGATATACGCTTTACGCTAGATATACAGATTTATACCATACAATTCATATAAATTACGCTTTTAAATTTTCCGCGTGCAAAATATGAAAAATCCTTAAAAAAAGTAACACTATCACCCGTATTGTCTTGAAAGTACTCATACAAAAAGCGGGCATATCACAATACCTTTTATTATGTTGGATATGTAGCAAACTATACATTTTATTGTGTCCAATAGAAAATTCTTGTGAATTATCGGCTTTTTTCGGCTATAATAAAAACTCAGTATAAAAAAGTTCAGTAAATATACTTTATATTTTAACTGAATATAACTATTCATTCACTGTATCGAGGCAAAGTTTTCAAGGTTTTTTTTGTAATAATATATTATAATTTTATAGCCAGAACGAGGTTATTGATATCTTTAATAAACATAAATAATTAAAGAGATGCCAAAAATGTATTTTACCCCGTTTTAGAATACAGATATCGTAAAATTTTTGATGTTATCTCCGAATCTTTTTTTTCTTTTATAACTTATAATGATCGTATGTTTCTAAAGCTCTTTAGCCACCTAAGATGATTAAGTTTAATATTAAATTCTATCCAATTTTTGTTTTTATAAGTATTATACATGACATATTTTCTTGCCACTAAGTAAAAAAAATGTTTAAAGATTCAAATATTTCTCTATTTTAATATTCATTTTTTGTGCGTTTATTCTCATGTTGGCACCCTATATTTTTCATGTGCATATAAAACAATTCTGTTCTTGTAATTTTAAGTCTTGTCGGTTAGCCAAGACCCTAACAAAATTTGATTTTTCTTTTAGGCTTAACATTTTAAATTTCTATTACAAAGCTAAGTTCACAATTTTCTTTTGTTTACATTCTATTTTAGAAAATACAGTTTTGGCAACATATATCGTTTCATAAATGTACTTAACTAAGAAAAAAATTTTTAATTTTAAATTTATGCTCCATAAGAATGATTAATTATCATTGATAGATTTTATTTTTGTAAATATATTTCTTTCAGAAATGATTGGTTGTCACAATCCACAACAGTTGTAGATTGTGACCAAGTGTTGTAATTTGTGACCCTAAAATATTCGTCATACAACCATTTAAGGCCGCAAAAAATTTTAAGTTGTCAAAATAAATGTAACGTAAAGTAATAAACAATAAAAATTCATTATGACATTTTATAGACCGATTACTTGTATTTATTTACGTTTTACTACCTACAATTTAGGTAATTCGTCTTATTGTGTCTATCGAGCACGATATAATATTGGTTCTGTACACTAAGCTTGCCTTTTATTTTGTTTTTATGATGTAATATAGTTCTGGGGCATATAAAAAGACTTTGCATATAATAGAATGAATAAATTTTCTTGTAAGATTGTATTGGATGTAAAAATCATTTTTTGTTAGACATTTTGTATTTTTTCCATATTTCACATTTCACAACGGGTCACATCTAACAACGGGTCACAATCTACAACGTTACACCGGGAATAAAAATTTTGTTTATTTTGTATCCCGGTCAAGTCCCAATCCCGGGATTTTGATTTCTAGCTGAAACCCCACCCCTTGTTGGCAAGTATTTTATTACCCTGGGTTTAAAAGATGTAAAGAATTTGCAGTAGATAAATACAAAAATTTCAACTCGGGAAAACAGATAATCATCGAAACACCCATGATTTTTTTGTAATAATATATTATATGAAAAGGAATACGTTAATAGTTAGTAAAAATTGCTGCATCGCGTAGATTTTCCTTAGCTGAGTTCCTGCAATGGCGTAGCCAGGAATTTTAAAGAAAAGGATAGTATGTATTTTTTTTTAAAAAAATATATACACAATTTATAATAACGGATATTTTACGTTTTTTTGCATAAATTGCTTTTTTTATTACACATTTTATTTTTTTAAAAAGACAACCAAATAAAGTACCCCAATTAAATTCTGAAAACAAAGTTTGGTTTTAGGGGTTAACTTGTATCTTCTACCGGTATCGTCTACAACTACGCCTCGGACATATGTGGCATTATTTTGATTACTAAGTATTTAATGAAGATTAACACCTTATAAAAATACAAAACTATATAAATATTGGATTTTATCGACAATAAAAACAACCGAGATGATTTATATACCAAAAGATATCTAATATTATATTTGTGCATTTAATAGCATGTTTAACATTTATATTGTCGCCATCTCTTACAGTATTTATAATTAAATTAGCTATCATTATATATATACGATTTCTTTTTTCTTTTCTTTTAGTAAGCTAAAACTAGTATTTCGGTATCTAGAAAGCTTTCTTGTAGTAATAAACGGATACCCCCATACTAAAATTATATTTTATTTTTGGTTAAACCCTACAACAGTTATTGATAATCTAAATGATTTGTGATCGCAAAAATAATAAAAAACATGAATTCTATTTCACAATCAAATTTATGTATTCCAACCTGACACATTCTATTTCGGTATTATTATTATTTGGCAGTCATCATGCTCTGTTCAATTTTGCACGCAAAATTATAGGCTTTCTGTCTTGTTTGCACTATATAATAGTTTTTTTTTATTAAAAATTATACTTTTACTTTGTTTTTGTTAAAATTTTAATTGTATTGTATTTTAAAAATAAAAATAGTGATTTTATTGTATTTAATAATTCATAAAACTCGTTCGAAAGCTAGTTAGTATATATTAATTATTTCGAATTTTTATTTCTTATTACTATTATGTTTTTTGGGGCAAAAATCACAAAGGAGGGCACAAATCAACACGGGCTACATATTAAAAAAATAAGGGTAAAGATGATACTTTACTTTATCCCGTTAGGATAATTGGGATATTCGTAAACTTAACGATTTATATATCAACATAGACGTACTTACATGTATTATTTATTATTTTTAGTTTGTGAACAATTGTGTTTTGAAATAAAATTATATAAAAGTCTTTTATAGAAAGCGAAAAATTTTTAGCACCCATGATTTTTTAATATATATAGATCAGTAATGTTTACTTATGGGATTGTAATAAATGATTTTTTTATGAATATACAAAAAAAAATTCTATTTACACAAGGCTCTCTGAACACCTAATATAAGTATTTTAGGCTGAAAATGTCTGCTAAATGTTTTTATAACATATATTGATGCGTATTAATAATTGATTTTACCATTATTCGACAAAAATAAGATTTGTACCCTAAATTTAGAGTGAGGAATTTTCATATGCAGTGACTAGCAACTTGGTAGCATGTAATAATATAAAAAGTATATCAAAGCTCATGCGATAAAACTCAATTTTTCCGTTATAGAAATTCAGTCAAAGAAAAAATTATTTCTCTGACCTATTTATATATATTTACAGTGCAGTATCTATAACATTTTTTTATTTTTAGAATGGGTATTTATTCCAATTTTGGTACTAAGTTTGGTATGAGCAAGATTATATTTACTTGATTTTATTATAAAATAACCTAAAAAACAACCTAAAACGTTGAAAGTATATTCACCTGCACATTTAAAACTTAATATTGCATCTTTATGCCAGTAAAATGAATTAAGCTATATATACAAAAAAATGTGAAGAAAAAGGTTTTTTTATTATAAAATCTGCTATAATTTGTAATTTCTAAGATATCAAAGAGCATAGAAGCTTCCCAAAAATATTACCCGTTTCATTTAAGCCAATATAATATCATCTAATAATATAAAGTAAAGTAATAATAGTAGGCAAAAAATAATAAAATAGCATATGCAAGTTTGAAGGCGTGTCTGATTTGTCGAAAATTTTTTTTCTTTTTTTTTCTGGTTTCTTTAAGAAAAATCGATTTTTTTTACACCTGCAAACTCGTTCTAATGTTTACCTTCCTTTGGATAATTTTTTTATTTACCGAATTTAAAAGAAATTAGTTAAGAGAAGATTCTTAAAAGAATCCTTTTTTAGGGCTAAGAAAAAAGAAATCGATTTATTTTAATGAAAACAGAATACAAAAGAAAAGGTTTATATGCAGTGGTGTTTTTCGAGGGGAGAGGCTTTGCAGAGGGCAGACCCCCCGAAAAATTTTCTAATTTACTATTTTGTAATTTTAAGTATTAAATTACATTCAAAACAAAATATTTTCTTGTGAGCCCATCCTGAAAAAAAAATGTAAAGCTGCACTGTTTATATGACAAACCAGAACGCCCCAACTCTTATTACGGCCCTCGAATCAACCTGACAAATCCTATCATCTTATATAACTACAGGTAGAATGGCAAAATTTATGTGTAAGGACAGCACAAGAGTTGCCAATCAAAAACGAATAAGAATAAGAGATAAGACATGACGGTCATATAATATAGCAAAGCTGTTAAGTCCGGTGTCAATTAATTACTGTTTAAGTAAAATATATTACTACAACTATACTATCTTTTTTACATTTTTTTACTATTTTACGTTCTATCTTTATAAAAGCTATTTTTGAAATTTTTTATGGAAAATTAAAAGTTCCCTTTTATTTTCTATAAATATTTTATAACTCATTATGATTTTAACGGTAGATGCAAATAGAATTTCATATTTTTAAATATTTTTCGGTTTTAAATTTTACAGTTTGTAAAATTTTTCATTTTGCAATTTTTTAATTTTTAATTTTTTTTCGCGTTACCGTTTTGCTATTTTATTTTAAATCATGGGTCTTTTCTTTAGATATTAACCAAATGAGTTATCGCATTTTTACATGTATTTAATCTATTCTAAATATAGTATCAAAATAAATAATGTCATTTTGTACAATAATATATCTTTACGTTTTAAACTTAGATTAGTTTTGATGCAAATATTGGCTTTTATATATACTTGATACGTATTTTTGCTTGAAATTGGGAATCCCTATTGTATGTAGTAAAGACATTTTTAAACGCTTCCATTTATTTAAAAGTGATTGTTCAATAGCTGGTAATTACTCAGCTATATTAAATGTTGAATCAAACACATGCATTTATCACCTGTCACTCTTGACATGCGCGTATTGTGATTTTTGTTTTCTACCTGGCGGAAAAGAGATACAACCTCCTCACAAGCATTTTGCATCTTGTATTTTAGTCGAAGGATCGTTAATATCCACTTTTGGGACATTTCTTGTTTGAGGTGATAAAATATGTAATATACCTTTTTATCATCAACACGTATAAAATTGACGAGTATAAACAATTATGTATATTTATATACTTAGTTAATATGTTTTTTTATATTATACAATCTTATAAATATTTTGCTGGCGGAAACTATCTCATCTTTCTAAGGCTAGATCCACTTAATAAGCCTGGAACCGCTAGATAATTTTTTTTTGTTTGCTTATTTGAGTTTTATTATATTTTTAGAAGCCTCTAAGTAAAAAACCACAATTTGGTGTTATCGTTTATTCCTTTTTTAAAAATTATATAATATTTTTATGGGGTTTAAAATTTACAAAAATACAAGTATAAAAAATGTTCCTCCTTACAAGTCATTTATGACATAATATGCACAACATTTTTTAGTTTGCATTTAAGTTTTTATGCCCTTTGCATTCGATTTTTAAAAATATAATCTAAAGCATAAATAATATATGAAAAATAATTTTTGCAGTGCTTAAACAATTTTATTTGACTCTAAATTTCCTTCTTATTGCAAAATAAAAAAAATAAAAACGGCTATTTGCATATAAAAGGTTTTAATCATCGATAAATTATACCAAGATATTCATTAAAGTAAAATATTTATAGATAATACTACAATTGCGGATTACCAAAAATAAGTGTTAAATATTTTTAGTGCATTTTTAGAAAATAGTTAGTTTTACGATCTAATAAATTACCCAATGTCAAATTTGTATTAATAGCTCAGATAATTTTATGATCGTGTTTTGAAACAATTTTTAATCCATTCGTTGTGTATATATTACTAAAAAAGTATTTTAGTATAGTAAAGTGCTGAATTAAAAATGTACACTGTTTTGATTATTTTTTATATTATAAAAAGTATTTAAAATGTAACAGAAACTGCTTCTTATCTAGAAAAAAAAGATAAAAAATATCTTTTTTTACCAATAATAAAAAAAAAAAACTCATGTTGAATACGAATTTTTATAATGATAAAAACTATAATTTTATAAAAGAGAGTTTATAAAATTAAATTATTTTAAAAATATTTTTTAAAAATATATGCTGGTCAAACTATTTTTATTTATACCCATATAATTATTACGTCTCTATATGTTTATTTTGTAAAATTTTTACGTCAATAAAAAAAAATATTTTTACTTAGTAATAAAAAAAGTTTCTGTGTATGATATTCTTTAATTAGTTATTTAACAAAACGGAAAATTTTTATTGGTATTTTCTAGATTCAAAGATTAAATGATTTTTCATATTATAAGTGTATATAAATATTGCCCCGAAAAAAAGAATGTTCCATTGTGTTAACGGACAGTTTTTTTTTAATATAGTATATTATATATGTACATATAAGTTAGCTTTAACCGGTACCAAAGCTTAATGACGTGTTAATTTCTAACATTATAAGGATTTACTGCCTTTAAAAAAGTTTTAACAAGAATATATGGTTCTTTTTTTATTAGTTTTGTTGCCTGATTTTTTTAAAAACAACATCTTGTGTGTTTTTACAATATTACGCAACGAACCACAAACGGTTATTTTTTTAGTGTTCATTAATAAACACTTTGAGACCTTATTTAAAAATTCATATATAAAAATATACTTAAAAATGTACATGAAATTAGAAATAAAAAATCAATTTATTTACATAGCAATAAGTTTATTGTTTGTTAAAATATATAATTAAAATGTATAAAAGTTTAAATAAAAACACAAAAAGAACTTATAATGAAAATAAAATCTAACTGAAAAACAATTTATCATAATAATTTTGGTTTTTTTTTTTAATGAAATTAAAATTTGCTATAATTAATGTGGCGCGCGCAGCACGCCACCCGTGCGCAGCCCTTTTTTTAGGCGTAAAAGAAGCAAAAGTAAAACAATAACATCATCTAAAATGCAAAAAAAAAAAAAATTAAAAAAAATTTGCAAAAGTTATACCAATTTCATGTTTTCGATTTATTTTTAAAAAAATTTTTGAAAAATTATAAAGACAAAAAATATCTTATTTTTATAAAATTTAATATTATTTTTAATAAAATTTACCAACTCACAATACTTTTGCTATATTATCGTTTTTTGCTTATTATTTTTTTTTGGCCCAGGGGGCGGGCTGCGCACGGGTGGCGCGCTGCGCGCGCCACAATTAATACCCGTACCACATAAAATATACTAATATAGAAAACGTGGTTATTAAGTTATAATAAGTTATGACTAAACTAAATAAGATATTTGCAGCTTTAAGCGTAGTTCGTTTATCAAGCTATTCTTTTAATTGTTATTTGATTTTCTTGGTCCATTTAATTTTATTTAAAACACAAATATTGTAAATTTTGAATACTAAAAAGAATAAAAATAAATAAAACAGCTACTAAAACTATATTTACTATGTACATATAAGCGATGAGTCAACATATATAAGCATATATTAATTCAAAAGTATTTAGTTTAATTTAAGCCAATCGCTTACATTTCTATACTTTTAAAAATCCGAAAAACATGAAATATGGGGTTTATAACATGCTTCAACATTAATAAGTCTCTTCTGGCATGTGTTTTTATTTAAAATCAGATTTAAGTGAAGCTGTATATATATATAAACAAGACGCAGTTGTTCTTGAGAGGCCAAAAACATTTTTTTAATCCGTTGTCAAAAAAGCGTTTATTATCATTAGAGTGATACAAAGACGTTTTTTAATGATCACTTCGATTATCACAGCACAAAAACAGGCATAAAAAGCACCTGTTTCTGCAAAAGAGATACGTCCTTATTATTCCATACGGTAAAAAATATTTAAGTCACTTTAATAAATCTTTAAAACTCTTTACACATTTTTATAGGAGTGTTTAAATACAGAATCTTTACATAATTCAAACTAAAATATATATAAATAATATTCTATATGTGGTCAAGTATTAGATAGATGAATAGCTCTTATTTAATAATTTTGGGCATTCTGAAACCTGTTTCTCTTCAATTTGATACAATAGGAAGATTTGTTTGAAAATGCTTAATCTGAAAATGCTGTGAATGCTCCTAAAATCTTATGGCAATACAAAAAATGTCACATAATGTATGATGTTTAAAAATAGCCATTATCTTTTTTTTTATTAGAACTTTGCATCATTTAGTATTATATTTTAATATAGCGATATTATTAGTGTGATTTACAATATTCTCGATATAAAGTTGAATTTAATATAAATTTTAAGATTATAATTTCTTTAAACAAACGATAAAATGTGAGTATTGAACAAAATAATGCCAAATGATCTATAATATACTACTATAAAAAACTTTTCCCATATAATATATATATGGATAAGATGCCATATCTTCATCCGATAACGGTAAGATATTAACCACTTTAAAATATCAAAAAAAATAAGGTTCAGATAATAGCTCGATCATTTTTTAGCATTAATATATTGTTATTTGACCTATAACATTCTATAAAAGTGTTTTTTCCTTATGTTCGTTTCCCTCCAAAAAGGCGGGAAAAAATTTTTATGAAAATTGCGAGATATTTTTTCATGTAAATTTTCCCTCCACACTTTTCATCTTTCTTACAAATGGTCTTCCCTCTAAAACTTTTCCCTCCAAAAATCCCGTAAAATATTTTTTTGCACAAAAGTTGTGAACTATTTACAATAATTCCCTCACAATTTTCCCTCCTTGGTTTTGTATTGCACTCCTCATACGCATTTCTCCCCTGGAATATATTTTCCCTCCTTATTTTCCCTCTTCCAAAAACTATAAATAGATCGACCCCTTAAAACTTATATGTCACAAGTACCAGAAGCAAAGAACGCAAAGAAAGCAACAAAGACACCAACAGCAACAGCCACTCCAGGTGATACAAAGACACCAAAGACAGCAAAGAAGCGTGGATTGAACAAGAAGGATGAAGCATACCTCGTAAGGAAAATCAAGCATAACATCAAGAGAGTAGTCAGGACCAACGAGAGATTTGCTGGTAACATCCCACAGTTAAGTGATGCAGCCCTTGTATGCCTAACAACCATTGCTTTGGATATGGCAAGGAGAATCGCAAAGACAGCTGGAGATTGTGCAAACAAAATCGGAAGACAGACAATTGGAAGCGATGATGTCTTTGCCGGTGTAGGAATAATAATGAAAGGAGAACTTATGACTCACTGCTTAAATTATATGAAAGATGTATTGAGCAAGAGCGGAAAGAAGAAGTAATGTTAAAATAAATAGTATTGTTTGAAAAATAGTAAATTCCTTTTAAATTCCTTATAAAATTAATACATTCCCTTTAATATTTTAAAAGTGCTTATTATAAATTGAATAGCTTTATATAGATATGATCAAATAATCAACTTTTTAACCTTGAACCTAAATATAATACCATAATTTATGTAATTATAAAATATCATATTCGAAAATATTTACATTAAATTGAGACTTAAGTTATTATCTATATCCCATTTCATTTTTTATTTATTTAAATATCTAAGAATATATTGATAAGTCCAGCGAGTTATCGAATGTCAACTAATGGTTATTAAGATATTGGCGCTTATTCACTTGGGGTAACACCTTTTGGGAGAACCAAGGAGACAATCAAATAAAGGGTTAAAAAATAATAAAAAACACCAAGTAAAACATATAAAAGAGCAAATAATTTAAAATAATACAAAAACAAATTGGAATAAAATTGGCAATACTGTAACGAAAGGTAGAAACTTCTTTAAATTGTTTATAAATTAAAACACGAATTAAGAATGGGGTAAAAATGGAGCCCATTGAATTCTAAACACGCCACTTTTGTCTATCGCGATAATTACCGGCTGTGCTAGCTTTATATCTAACCGTTTTGTACTTGTTTTTGCATTCAATACACTTATGGTCTCGTCCCCTTGTTTATTTAATTTTTTGAAACGATTCATTTGAACGAAAAATAGAACTTTATAGATGCTGAAAATTATAGTTTAGAATAATTTGTTATTAATTGTAAGTCTACTCTTTCCTCACTTAGTAAAATTTATATTATATAACCCTTATTTTTCTTTTATTTTTATACCCCCAAAAGGTGTCACCCCAAGTGAATAAGCGCCAAGATATTTGCTTAACCTGTCAATTCAACACGTATAATATAATCTGACATCTATTTTCTGGTTATTAAAGACATTACACCATGGAATCCCGAAAGTAAGCAGGGTATTAGTTTTTAGAGAAATTGCGAAACAATAAGTTTTATATTTAAATACGATAACTAGGGCCCCGAAAAATGTGTAGAAAATAAAAGAAACCATAATGACAGAGGTTTATACAGCAAACGAACTTTTTATATGTGTATTCTTTACAAATATGCATCGCTAATAGGGATAAGGATCGGATCTTTTTTAAATCATGATCTTTTTTTCGATCCTTTCAAAAAAATGATCTATAGGATCTAGATCATTTTCGATCATTTTTATTCATTTTATATTTTATATATTGACCCCCCCCCCAAATCACATCAAAAAATATATGGGATTATGTAAAAAATCCTATATTGGGATCCAAAATTTGGAAATACTGGTTTCTTTATAAAAAACTTAATATTTAGCATGTAGAATATAAAATTTATTATTTACTGACAATTTTAAAAAAGGTTTTAACATTTCTTTCTAAATTACATCTTCAAAAATGTTTAGTATTACACAATT
>JAQFYM010001474.1:0-33266 GCA_034694785.1 Agrenia bidenticulata | reverse complement strand
TTTGACAGGATGGACGACACAAATTATATGATGGTAGCAAACATACGACAGACAAAGATTGGTCGCATACGCAAGAGGAGTAAGCAGAAAGAAAAATTAAAGATAATAGTTGTCAGGTAAATAGTCTGTATTGTTTTTTATATTAGGTAGATAGAGGTGGTACCTATATTGTCAAAATTGTACAGCAAATACGGGCAGTAGAGCGTATGAATATATAAAAACAAGATAGGATACACATGATACATCCGTTAAAGGTTTTTGCTGATCTTAATAAAAGATTTTGAGTTGACACAAAAACAGAAATGCACAAACAAAGTAGCCGATGCACTGAGCAGTAATCCAGTTTATTATATGAATGTGCAAACCTAGCTCAGGGAGGGACCCGTGATAAAGACGAGCTGGGTATTATAATACTGACATTCTGCGGTAAAATATACGACAATCTCTTTAAAAAGCGTTATTGATAACTGGGGCACCCTAGTCATAGAACAAGTATTAAAAGATAAACAGGATATATTTTTGGTAAGAAAAAGAAATGTAGAGAGCAGTGGCCTACCCAGGGGGGAGGGGGGAACAAAAATAAATATTTTAAGACGACGAAACAATATAATTTCTATTTTTTTAAAAATTCTAAGAAAATTTAAAAAACACAAATTTCTTGAAAATATATTTTTGCATATTTTGACGCCTCAAAAAAGATCCCTTTCCCCTTTTAATCCAGGCGCAATTTTTATTTTCAGGGGGGGGGGCTCCCTACCCCCTTCCTTGGGTACGCCACTAGTAGAAACGTATCGTAAAGCAAAAAAAAATATGCAATATTTAAAGCAAAGAAAAAAGTAACAATGAACTACCCAATATTGGTAAGAGAGAAAAAAACAGAATAAATAAAAACAAAGAAGATCATCACCCGCCCCTGAGCATATAAAAGATACATACATAACGCAAAAGATTGTTTGTCGACCTTGAAGTTTTCCAGAGCGGTTCTTAAGAAACGTGCAGTAGGAAGTAGGAAAATTTATATATGCAGACATTGTACTGTTGCATTGTTGCCCGTATGTATCTTTATCAGACAACAAGAATAGAATGTGCGAATGACGTGGACCAAGTGTTATGCAAAAAGATAAACAAAATTTAAAATCATAACACCTTATAGACCGCAGACAAATGTTCTATGCATACAGACGGAACAGACGATTAAATAGATACTTAAGAAATCTGCATATAGCGAAAAGAAAAACTGGAACAAAAAGATAAAACTAGGTTTGAAAATTCATAGTTAATTTATGTATCCGAATACTTGCGAATAGTTTATCCCTTTAATAATCGCATAATCCGAATATATCGACTACATTTTTTCATTGTACAACTTGATTTTTGTATTTTTGAGATACTGATAGACTTCTATTTTGCACCATATCAAGGTTAAAAAAAAAAATTGTATTTTGAAGGCATTTTTTTACCTCATGTAGTATAAAAAAATTTGCGCGTTTTTTTTAAAGGCATTTACTGCATGCTTTTTGTGCGTTTATAACTCAATGAGAGATAGTAAACAAGTACCAAATTGTTACTAAGTATTTAAAAATAGTCTGTAGTTCTGCTAAAAGAGAATTTTACGTACAAAAAACAAAAATTTTAGTTTATCTTTTTCTAGATAAATCTGCGTATTTTTTGCAGCAAAAAAGTTTTGGTTTTGGCTTGGATTTTGTATTTATTATAAAGAATGACTTCTTTAGTTTTTGATAAAACGAAAAAAAAACATTGCAAATATGTAACGCTGCCAATGTCTAAACAAAAATAGTGCAATAAATGCTCATAATTATAGGTAATTATATATCGTGACTATTACTGTCGACATTTATTATCGTTTTTTTGTTTTCACTGTGTTTATTTGGTTCTATGTCTTTTACGACATCTTTGCTTTTGGTGCTGGTATATTTTATAGATATGCATCTAGCCTATAGGTTTTTTGTTACGGAGATTGAAAATTTCTTTACTACAATGAGTATAGGCAATGGAAAGAAAGTTTAATTCTGTGGAATATATTAATAGTATTTTGAATCTTTTTTTTTCCCGACTTTGCCTATTTGCCGCGCTAATTGCCATCGTTATTTACGCTTCCATGTTTAAAAACTACCTTTTTTTGCGCCAAAGAAACTGATAACGGCATTATTAAGGTAGTAAAGGTTTCAACCGAACAGCCCGACTAAATGAGCCAGACGGTAAATTATTTCATAAACAGTCAAAAAAACAAAATATTTGGATAACCGGATAACCGGTTTTGGAAACCCTAGATAAGAGGTACTCAATTTAATTACAATATTATATTCCAAAAATAAAAAGGTATTACCCCATTAAAGGTAATATGATGGTGGCTGTTAAATTTACCACATGAACAGGCGCGTACCGAGGGGGGTAGGGAGGGGCCTGTACGTAGGGGTAATGCCTAAAAAAAATTACGAGGGCCTATACATGTTTTTCTTTCTACGTTGCAGCTACAGCAAATGTTATTTTTTGAATACAAAAGATTTTTTACACAAAAAAAATGACGTGAAAATTCTTTTACTTTATTTTCTTTCCATGCAAAAAAATATACAAATTATTAGCAGTTCTCACAACAGAAAACGAATATTTGTCTCGTAACTCCCCTTTTTTAAAATAAACGGCCAAAGTAATGCAAAAAACTTATTTAAAAATTAAAAGTTTTTTTGTTGCTGTTTTACAATCCAAATACAGCTATTGTGCTTAAAACCTTTTATTCATTTACTTTTCTTTTATTTTGTCATTTTGCATTAAATAAAGTTGCGGCCGTTTTTATTGCTTGTTCATATATAACTTTAGTCTAAACCTGTCTGGTATACACAATTTCTTATTTATTTATTTTTGTCACGCACATATACAATTTTACTTAATAACAAGTATATACATATAGTCTTTTTGCATTTGTATTAGTTTTAGCAAACTATAAAACTTTTATTTTATACCTTGCTACAAATTTTGCGTATTTATGCTCAGAAATGAAACAATTTTTACCACAGCAAGTACAATGTTTGTAAAACTACCGTTTTAGAGCTGAAAAATTGTTTTTACTGCAACAAAAGAACGAAATAAGCGAAAAACATTTATAAACAATTAGTTTCTTATAGATATTATATAAAACAAAAAAAAAAAACAAGCCACACTAGTTTTTTGATATTTTTGTAACATAAGATACAACATATGGATGTCTGAACACAAGTAAAAAGTGTCATAGTGTAAATTCACTGTGCTTAAAAAAAACAACTACACACGAATCATATGGTTTGGCCGTTGAAAAATATGTGTTTACTATAAAAAGAATTTTTATTGCGAGTTTATAGACCAAGTAAGACATCACATGGTATCTTATAATATAAATTTACTTTAATAATATAAATCAAAAGAAGGCAAACCTCCAAAATATTGCAATTGTAGCAATTTTAAACAAGAAAATATTTCTGCATATATTGATCAGTGAACTACAAAATTTGGCTTTTTTTGTTCTTAAATCTTTCGCGCTTTTCTATAAACAGTATGACAACATGTTTTGTCTGTTTCGAAGAACATTAAAAAACTAATGTTCTATATTAAAACAACGAGAATGAAAATATCGTGAAGTGTACTAACTCATTTAAATTGTAATAACAAATTTATCTAATACGTTTTATCGTATAAAAAAGTTGTATGTGGACTCAAAGGCAGGCGTAAATAAATTTCTGCGTTTATTGTAATCTAAAGTTTCGGAAAAGTAAGAAAATAAGCAGTTGGCTATATATGAAAAATGCAAAAGCGGTATACCGTTGATTATAAAAAACGCAACGTAAACAAACTTAGTGCAACTTTTTTAAAAAAAAGAACAAGTCTAAATCAAAGAGAAAAAAGTTTTTCTATGTTTTTTACAAAATAATATGTATATACATTTACGACAAAGCTTTTAAATGCATAACAAATGCCAATACTTTTTCTAATAACAAATACATTTCTATTTTCATATGATGGGTGATGCTTTTATTAAAAAATTTTTTTATAATGAATATTTTAAGAGTACCAAATGGAACATTTATATGTTAAGTCAATAAATGTAAAGCCAAAAAAAGAAAATTTAATACACTTATTACATTCATTATTTGTATTATATGTTTTTAATAAAATTTTTTTGTGTCAATATCTTAATAATTGCAAAAAACACACTTAAATATAATGAATAAGGCGAAATCTAAATTTTGCAGCCTATTATCTCGTTTAATTGCATATAAATACTTTAATACAAAAAAGAGTCTAGATTGTAGCGTAAACCTAGCAGTTTCTAGAGGACATCGACACAGTAAATCATTGACATTTATTTTTATAAAATACGAAATTTAAGTTTATACATACTTGCAAATACCAAATAAAAAATCACAGCAACACGAAATGCAACAGTAGTTTTGCAGCTAAAACAAAAAATAGTTTTTAAATTCAGTTTATATGCGAGCAGGTATTTCACTTTTTTATTTATGTCTAAAGTAATGCCAACGCCAATAGTCTCCAGTAATACATTCTTTTATAACAATACAATACGCTGAACATAATGCAATTGTAGTGTGTCTTGCTAGTGCAGGATGGCTTACAAAAATTAAAAAAAAAATCGGCCGAAAAAAAAAAACTGTAAAGAGGCTGGTTTAGAAACCCAACAACCAGGGCAATATCCATATAAAGTACAGATGTTAAAAATATTACGCAGTAAAAGAATTATTTTTATTTATATTTATAAATGTGATGAATCTGGATTGTATTGGAATTCCCTTTTAGACAAATCAGTGGTGGCACTAAATGAGAAGACAAAAAGTAGAAAGACACCCAAGGAAAGATAAAACAGTAAATTATATGTTGTAAGTAACAACAAAACGTCTAATTTAGTAATAGGCATTTCAAAATACCCACGTTGCTTTATGGGATAGTTAAATTAATGTTTTAGTATTTTATATATAAAAAGGAAAAAGCTTATACAAAAAGTAATCTGTTTAAGATTTATATTTTTTTGGAAATTCTTATAATATAAAGTGAAACAAACATTATGTAATCCCTTGATAATATTATAACTCACAAAAGTATACATTCAAGTCACATCGAACTGTATTTGTACCGCCAAAACCAACTTTTTAAAACTTTTCACATGATAAGAGAAATATCCGTGCATTATTACTAAATTACTGAGAATTTCTCATAACATTTATACTTAAAAAACTTTTATATTGATAAGAAACAGGCTTAGTTTTTTTTGAGCTATTTTTTGCATGATAGTTTCTGCTATCAGCAGTGAAAGCAGATTCTTGATACAGATAATACATGTTTTTTGTTTTTTTTTGCAGTCGAAAGAGATTCGTGAATCATTTGATGACAAGAAAGATAGTAATTTAAGTAGTTTGTAATTTGTAATCTACAAACAGCCTAGTTAATGACTGTTTGACTATGTCAGAATCGTTAGAAATTCCTTTTAAAGCAGCAGATTTGAAAGAGATACACTTAAACTTAGTATCTATGCTGACTTAATAGCAAAAGAAAAAAAAAGAAACAGACAAAAAAAAAAGATAAGTAAAACGCTAAATGAAGAATTTAAGAATTTTGCCCAAATATTTACGGGATATTGCACAGGAAGAAATCCCTAAAAAATTAAAAAAAAATTACAGGTGTTTTAAAATGAATATAAAGATCGTACTCATAAAATATTTTTTAAAAAAAATACCTTATATATATTAAATTTTTGCGATATATTTTACATGTATGGTAATTTATTTACAGATTTTAAGTGTTATTGTCGCAAGTTTTGTAGGTATATTGGCATAAATTTACTCTAAGAGTATATTTACAATTTCGTAACTGCTAGATTAGTAGTTATGAATAAAGTTAGTAAAAGCTAATAAAAAACGACAACGGAACTTATCTTCAGTAATTTTCTCAAACAATAGTTAACACTAACAAAACTGAAATATAGTGCAGCCGATACATAGAACTGTAGATGATTTTTAGTTTTGCACATAAACCAATTATAAGAATTTGTTTTTATATATATAAATCGTTTTTTTTGTAAAATATACAAAAATTTATTTAGTTGTCTTTAACTCAAAATCTGTAGAAAGTCAATATTGGATTCCCACTTTATATGGGTATAAAAAATTCGAATAATTTGTTTTTTTAATATATGGGGATTTGACTGGCGACAATTAGAATAAACAACGACGTGCACTATAAAATTGCTCAGACATTTAAGAACAATATTAGAACTTACTTGCGATTGTCGATGTCAAACAGTTTTCTTTTTCTGAAAAAGCAACTAATGCATAAGTGCCTCTATATTTTCTAGAACTAACGTATGCACTTGACGTGTAAAATTGTGCCTATTTGCTAGACTAAATTACACTACGTACAAAAAAAAAAGCTAAAAAAAAAAGCAGTATCGTATTTTTGTATTGCGATTAACCTCTATTAAAAAATAAACTTTTGTTATGCTTGCGCACACGGTTTGTGACTTACCCAATTTTTTGCACAAAAAATCGTTTCGAAAGTTGACTTTTTTAGAAAAACTTTGCACATATAAATGCGCGTAAACATTTTTTTGCACCTCGTTTTTTTGTTAAAGTTAAACTTCTATTTTTGTGCATGACACATAACAAACATACATAAAAAAAGCCATGACAGATAGACAAAGTAAGTATAACAAATTTTTTTTGGCATTTTTGTATAAAATTAATATCCTAACATATCTTTAATAAATCCTTTTATACGACGAAACTCTACTTTACACCCAGATTAAAAGCTATATAATACTTTAAACTAAAATTGCGCTTCAAAAATAAATAAGTTTTTTTTTTTTAGAAATTTGATTATCTGGTCTACAAATACCACATAAAATAGTGTCATTTGTTAATTCTCATTTTTTCTAAAACTTTAAACTAGAAAAAAAACCTTACTAGATTAAAAAAAGTTTTCTACACGTATTAACACGTTTTTTTTTTTTTTTGCCAGCAAAACTTGTACAAGAGAACTTTGGTAATCGAAAAAACAGGTTATGTAGTCTATGATAAGAATGGCAGCAATTTAAAAACGTTTGATACACTATAAACTTAATAATATGTCTTTCTTACATTTTAAAACAGAATACTGTATGTTTTTAAGTAAAAAAAAAAAGAACAGAATTTTTTTAAGTTTTACTGGAAATTTATTTTTGACTGAAAAGTAGATACTTGCCAAAAAAAAAAAACAATAAGCAAATAAAAAAATCTAAAACTATGTTTCAAATTACGATAATCAAGCATATTACTAGTTTGTAAATTAAGAATTGATCAATATGATATATATTTCTTCCAAGCAATGCCAAATTTCAATTTTATTTTCTTTTTTTAGTTTATTTAAGTTTTGTTTTTTTTAGCGGATTTTTGCTCATGAAAATTCAGTAAGGCTTTCTGCTGACAAAATACCATAGATAAAAATTTTTACATTTTAATGTGTTGTTTTGCACATTTTTACAATCAATTATATTTTTTAACACAAAAGTTATATTTTTACCTTGTTTTTTGCACTTGCGTGTGTCTATTACTACAAAAATCACGGTATTATTCGTACATGAGTCTGCGATTTAATCACAGAGAACTTTAAAGTATAAAATAAGCGTCCTTTATCAAGCAACACCTAGTTTTACGCGTGCTATAAAAACTTTTTTATTTTATTTTATTTTATTTGATCGGATTAACTGTAATTAGTGAAGGAAATAACTTACATAACATTTTTTAAAATAAGAAGGTAGTAGGTTTACAACAAGGTAAACTGTTGAATTTTGGCTGCAGCTGTATAAAATAAACCATGGCTTATGTAAATGTATCCGATAAAAAAACATTAAAAGCCTTTAATTGAAGATTTCAAACAAATTAGAACATGGGCTCACCCCGCCCCCCCTCGATCCTTTCTGAGCCTTCTTAGCATATCACTCCTGGGTGTACCCCTCCCTATAAAAAATTTTTCACGCCTGAATGTAAGAGGGGTCATTTTTTGTGTAGAGATTTTTTTTCATCTTAAGGGGGCTTTCGAAAAATTTTTCATTGTATTTTTTTTGGCCAAATTAAGGGGGAAACAATTCCAATGGAAAAAACATTTCCATTTGAATCTTTTATAATGTTAAATATTGATTCCCCTATGGAAAGTTTTTTGTTCCATTATAATCGATTATGTCCAATTTGAGCTGCCTTGGCCTTTTTTTCCATTGAAAATATAATGAAAAATGTCAATGACGTTTTTTCCAATGGAAGATTTTCCGAACGCCCTCCTAAGAATCCAAAAAAATGAATTATAAACTATAAACATCGAAAAATGGTTTTTATGTTTAACTTTTTTTAAGAACAATGACTCCCCTCTAGCTCAAAAATTCCTGAGTACGCCACTGCACATGAAATAAAGGAACTTGTAAGAATGAAAAAGTAAAGACAAGAATAAATAGACAAAATATACAGGATTCAGTAATATTGACGAAATTACACCACCAGAAGGAAATGACGATCTTCCTATCAATATAAAAGAGGCGTAACGAAGAGGATGCGGCCTATTGACACGTTATCGTAAACGGCTGATATACTTTTGCCAAAGAATAATACAGCAAAAAATGTAGCAGAGGTAGAAGCTGGCGGTTCATAGCAAAAAGTGTAAGGTTTTTAACGCTGTTGATAGTAGAGAATAGTTTAAATTTAGAGAAAAGCAGTAACATAATAAGTATAACGGTTTAAGTATAATAAGAACAAAGGCAGTGAAAGAAGAAGACAAAAAGTCACGTTTACAAATGATGCCTATAGACAGATAGAAATATAAGAGTGGGGAGATACGCGCGATTAAAAAAATATACTGAACAACAAAAGAAAGATGCGATCTACGAGATAGTTTTTGTAAGCATAGAAGCGTATCCATTAAGTATTAAAAGAATAGAAAGATCAACTTTTGCTGTCGTCGAAGATGTAAGCTAGGGCGAAATTTACTCAAGTATAAATACTAAAATTATTTACTC
Source organism: Agrenia bidenticulata (assembly GCA_034694785.1). Taxonomy (NCBI): domain Eukaryota; kingdom Metazoa; phylum Arthropoda; class Collembola; order Entomobryomorpha; family Isotomidae; genus Agrenia; species Agrenia bidenticulata. Next base: position 24,223 of record JAQFYM010001474.1, on the reverse strand, counting down.
GGGAAATTTGGGGAAATGAGTCAGAGACGAGGAGCAGAACTAAGCGACGGATGTCAAGAGGCAGCCGAGACATAAGCAGAGGTGAGAATAAAGATGAAAGTGGGGAGACGATAAAATGTACATGTACATTCAATGACACACCCCCTGGGATGTTTTCCACTGTCATTTAAGCGTTTGCAACCTGGCTGTGCTGTTCTAAAAACCTTTTTTGGTAGGCCTGCATTCATTTGATTTGTAGGTTAACAACGAACAAAACGAACAAATGTACATTAAAACGGGTTTTCACTGTATATTAATATAAATTTCTTCTAGATTGTATTTAGAAAATTACTGAGTCTTTACATTTATTTGTACTCTATTTACATATTGTTTTATTGTATAACTGAGCTTGCTGCGTGGATTTAAAACCAAGCCTTTAATATTATAATATAGATAAAGGCAACTACTGCTTTTAGGCATCTATTATATCATCGAATTTTTAATAGAAGATAGCTGAAAAATTAAAAATAGCAAGTACAAAAAATTTTTTTAGCAGTAAAAGCAGAAAAAAAAGACATCAAAAGCCTTGGTATTTCGTCTTGTTTCCGACTGGCTAAAAATTATTAAAACAAAAAAAAATATACCAAAAAGTATGTATCACAGGTGTTTTTTTCATTTCACATATTGTTTTTGTTTTTAACAGTATATAGGCTTTTGACTTGTCTATTTTTTACTTTTTTTTACTATGTTTATGTTTTTTCTTCAAAAAAGTACACACGCAAACGCTCGTTAAGCAAGAATAGTTGTACAAAAAAAAATAACTTATCATGACATATTACACATGCGTCAGACACAATGAAGTTGTACGTTTCTTGTGCTGCGTTGTGAGTTTTTAGTTGGATTGGGCATGTCTTGATCAAAAAGCATTTATGTTTGTTGCATTGAAAGTTTATTTGAACCCAATTACAAACAGAGAAACATTTTACGCAGATTTTGTTTTTTTTAATGCTTTTTTGTATCTTGAGGCTGTGACTTTATTTTTTGCTGGCTAGAAAAAAATTTATATTTGTCATATTTTGTCGCTAAAAGTAATTATAAAATTTCGGTACTTAAAATTGTTAAGAAATACGTAACTTAACGCTACGGGTTTTTATTTTATATCACTCTTTCATTCATTACTCCAGAATCAATGTCCTTTCAATTAAACCTATTTTAAACAAAGTGTATATATTTTAATTTGTGATATGTAAAAACTGCGTATTAACTATAAAATGTGGTCTTATATGGTTTTTTGATATAGGCAATATAAATTTCGTATTTTAAAACTATGTTTTAGTTACAAAAATAACACGAATTATAAACTATTTAACCATTACAATCTAAGATGCATGTTAATATGTATCTATAAAAAGTTAAAAATGCAGGTCTGTTATGAAAAATACACAAAACATTTTTATTAAATATAAAAGCCTGAAAATTTTTGTTTCCGGCAAGAAAAAGGCTAAAACCTCCTCGGTATACTATTTTAAAAACTAGACCATTCATTGTATGCGGCAATAGTAAACCGGCTCTACCTTTTTGTAACACGGTGATAGCACTATCAAGTATGTTATGGAAGACACGCCAAATAATAGTTCTTAAAAATTTAACAATCACAAGATTTGTAATTTTAAAAAAATAAACATTTGTCTGCTAGTAACAATATGTTCATGTAACAGTATACGCTTAGTTTTTGGTAGAATGTCTAGTGCGTATTGATTTTATACAACTGATCAAGAATGTCGATGCTGCATATAGTACAATCGTTAGAATTTTTTAGATAAGCTGGCATATATCCTAGTCGACCCGTCTCTAAGTTTACAGCAACATAAAATGAAACCCAGTTTGTAACAGCTTACGCCAAAAAATCGTGTCAATGGAATCTGGTCTTACGCATAAAAAACATACGCAGCTACTAACAACTACTTTTTACCAGTAGTTCGTGTTACTTTCGTATGTATATACTTACCTGCATAAACATGTTTGAACACGTAAGGTTATAGTACCACGACGCGTGTTCGTGCGTAAAGCTTTGATGATTTAACAAACAAAGCCAAAATATATTTTGTTGCTGCAAGAAGTCAAACTGCATATATTTTGTTGTAAATTTTAGATATTATTAAAGTTTGCATAAAATGTTGAAAATAGATTATGAAAAACGCAAGAAGTTGTAGTTTTAAAATCCAAAAACGTAGCTTTCCAAGACCGTAAAAAATTTTATTTTTTATTTTTGTGCATGTATCATCGTAATGCATCACATTAAATCTATATATTATCAGATAAGTGTTAGACCTTACAAGCATCGGTTTTCTTTTTATGAGTAAATGGCATTAAATATAATGAGGTACTTTTAAAAAATAGATGCGTAGTAAAAAAAACTTGTTCTTTTCTATAGAATCAGTTTTTTAGTAGGTTTCTCTAGATCTTGTTTTTTGGCCTTACTTTACATTCAATGGTATACGGATATATGCGGATCAGGATCACGTTTTTTCGGTCCTTTTTTACACGCAAAATACTGTTGAACAACATAAAAAAAAAAATCTTTTATATTCTAACACACTTTGTGCCAAAAAAAGATAGCGATTGCACATTTACTAATCATTTCGCTATAAAAAACACCATAAAATAAAAACAGTAAGAATAAAAGTATCTACTTGTGTATTGTACAAAAAATTTCATATGCTTTGTCATTGTTGCTTTTCAATTTTTTTTAAGGGGGGGGGGGGCTTAAAAAAAATATTTTTTTAAATGTGATTTTAACTATAAAACTACAAATAATATATGAATAAGTTTTCCAAAAATTACGCTCCTGAAGCCTTCCTTAATAGCAGCACATTGCTTGTCTGCCTTTATACATAAAAAGCTTTGTATATAGGGGTTCGCAAAATTTTAATGCACCATTTCCTGAACCGGGAATATAAATTAAATTAATCCGAGAAAATCCCAAGACCACGGGTATGCTTCCCTTACAGAAAAAGCTTTTTAAAACATAAAAAATAACAAGAAAGAAGCATATATTTCTCATATATTACATATTTATAGACAAAAAACGTTTTTGCTTATAGCTTGTGTTCAATTGTGTCGGTGTTAGTGCAAATTTTTGTTTTACACTAATGGTGCTGCTTCTAAGTTTATCCGAAAATATTTTTAGTAAATTGTTTCTTTAGATTTTTGTTTGCTGATACATGCTTTTTGTATGTTTAATTGTTGAAAAAACTTTTTGGCTCACTTTGTATTTTGATTTTTACGCATAAAATAAATTGTCGTATACCGTTTTTTAAACCTATACTTTGGACTTTTATATACTACAAATTACATTATTCTACCGAATTCGCAAATTATTTTTTATTTTTAAATTGCAAAAAAATACCGAAAAACCATAATCGCTGCTCTTTTTATCTTCTACAAGAAAATTTTTAATCTCCAGGAGTTACATTAAAATTGCCGGACTCCCGATATATGCAAAAATCGTCAATTTCCCGGTATATCCCAGAAGGAATCTTTATTTATATAAATATAATAAAAAAATTATTTTTTGTACAAATTTGCAACAGAGAAAAGTTTTAAAAAAGTAGAAAGTATTCAAATAACTCCAAGTTTTTTTTTTTTGGTTTATGATCTTACATAGAAATATACAAGTGAGTATGCGTCATGTTTGCAAAGTCAGACATGTTACAAATACATTTTTTTGCATGTAAAATACACCATAAAAACAACATTTCGTAGTATCCGTTGTATGTCTATCACATCACCGTAGAAACTACCTTGGTTACTATAACAAAAACTTTTTCACACATAATTTTGGTCTTTTAAACGGAGTAAACAAAAGTTCGTAGTGAAAATACGTAAAGTTTTTTTTTTGATAAAAGTCGTATGCAGTAATCTATAAGTATAACAATTTCTTATTTCTGAAAATCTTTGTTTGGATTTTATGCAAGAAAACTTGCATACAATTGTATATTTCAATTTTTCAAAATTATGCGTTTACTTACGTATATACAGTTTCTTCTGACTTCTATATTTTAAAAGGTGCTGTCTACAAATTTTTGTTATTATAAATTATAAATTGACCAAAAATTATATTGCTAAGCAAAATCGATTTGTCAGACCTAGTACTTTTTTTGTTTGAACATACCATTTAATCACAAAGGTCAAGCACAAAAAATACTAAAATAGTAAAGGCTAGAGTACGACCCGAACGGCTAACTAGAAAAAAATCGGGTCACAGTTCGGGTCAAAATCAAGTCGGGTCAACAATACTATCTAATAATTGGAAGTGTAGAAATATTAAGATAATAATAAAAAAGATTTTTTTTTGGCCGTGAAAAATATTTACATGTAAATAAAACATCGTAAATTCCTTAAATAAAAAAGACGTGTGCAGCGCGCCATCCAACGCCGGCTCTTAACTGCGCCCAGCCCACTAAGAGGCAAGTAATTGCCATTAAGCGAAAAACAAATATATAGCAAAAGTAATATAAAATGATATGTTTTTTTGTATTTTTTTTACAAATTGCTTTATTTGTAGGGTTTGTATTTTTTATAAAAAAATTTTTAACTATTGAACCAAAGCATTTATTTTGTATTTTTTATGTCAACATTTTTCGCCAATGATTTTTTTTTTGAATATGAAGAACTGCTGTGGCTTGATTTTATCGTTCGAAAGCTTTCTAAGTAAGGTTCAGAAAGCGGATGGCAAGCTGCGCGCGCCACAATAAAAACAGAAGCTTGTAAAAAACTTGGCTTATTACACTTAGCCTCTTTTAAAACCGAAAAAATACCTTCATGTGCGTATAAATACTTACTTAAAAACACCATACATGCTTATATGTTATGTATAAGAAAAAAATTTCTTTTCCTTTAAGCTGCAGCTTGTTGCATAATTATCATAAAATCCTTACGAAACAAAAAAAAAAAAAAAATAAGGGTAACTATACGGTATAGTTTATCTTCTAAAATTTTTGCATAATTTTGCAAAAATTGAATGAACTTTCCTTGTTTTTTTTGATTGAAGATATAAAAGAAAAGATAAATACAGTTTCGTAATTTATTTTTGTTGCATAAACTTAGGTGTTGTCAACGATTTAAGGTTTCTTAAAAGTTTTACTGACAATATACTCGAGAAAAAACTGTTGTTAGGCGAACAGTTTTGTTTTATAAACAGCTGTTTACTATTTTTTGATCCAAGCTTTTACTGATATTTTTTTTTTGCCCTGAACTTTTATACAAAAAAAATCTACTTTATTCATATAGTTTTTTTATATAATTGGCCTTCTATATGTATGGTCCGCTAGAAATATCTAATAAGAGAAAACTTACACACGCAAGAAAAAGTTAAGTTACGTTTTATATCAGACATATATAAAAAAAGGCAACAATTTAAATGAAACCTATTTTATAATATAAATTTACGCGTAATCTACCTATAAAAGGCTGGTTTTGTCGTAATAGTATAGCAAAAACAAAAAGCACGCAGTTTGCAAAGAAATATTAAAGTGAAGAGCATGCGGTTAACACTAAAATCAGATAAATAAAAAAAGTATAATAGTGTTCTATCCGCATTTGTGTGTCTGACGAAACCTCATTGTGATTCTTTGTGCGCAACGTATACAAGTACAAAACAAGGTTCTTAGGAATGTTCGGTTATTTTTATTAATTTAGAAAACATTTTTGCAATGATTTTTAAGGTTTTGCGGTCGGAATCGCGCCAAAAAAGTACCAGCATAGCATTTAAATTAGGGCATGTAATACAAGTTTGTTTTTCTTGTTTAACTGACGTATTCAGTACAAATAGTTGTCTTTTTGCGTTTTTCTGTTACAGTCGATCAGATGAAACTAACGCACTTATTCTTGCATAGTAAATTATATTGCATTGCTGTACAATTGAACGTAATAAAGTCGTGTCAGTGTCGCATAGAAAAATTTAAAAATGAAGTGCATAGTGTATAAATTTCTTTCTTTTACTAGAATGCATTTTCAACGTAGTTTTTACTTTGAGATACACGTTTTATATGTACAATGTTTTTCATATGCACTTTGGCAAAAACCAACTATTGCTAATTGCTTGTCGTTTGAAAAAAATATATACAAAAAGTCATAAATACGACAAATGCTACTTTGACATTCTTATTGCCGGATTTTGTTGTGGTAAAGTATTTGATAAAATGTAAAAAGATATGCGTGCATTTTCTATACGGATCAAGCCTTTTGTAAACTTTTTTAACACAGGCGTATACAAAAAAACCACAGATCTAAATTTACAACTCTTTTGAATGGCTTATACTTTATTTAGCTTTTTACCGCTTTTACAAATTTCTTGCAATATGTTTTATTTTGCAAAAAGTGTCTAATATATGCTTTTCCTTACAGTTTTACATAAAAAAAAATTAATGTGGTTTTTACGTTTTTTAAAATTGCTTTATATACAGTTTCTGAAATTAAGACAAACGAAGAAACGAGTTTTTACAACGGTGTGTATCAGGGGCGAAGCTAAGTGCCAAATAACAAAATAGACTTTTTCAAAAAACAATTGCGTCTATTTTAAGGGTGGCGGGGTTTGTTTATTCAGAGGCTTTATGAAAATTTAATTTTAATTACAAAACTTAAACGCGCAATTCATAAAAAAATACACAAAAAACATATGTACAATCCAAAAATATGTTTGCATTTTTTTTAAAAAAAAATACAGTCTACCCTTTAAAAATTCCTGGCTACGAAATTATTGTACATATTAAAATGCAAACAAATAACAAATACGAATATGCCGAAAGCACGTGAAATACGCCAGCATGCTTTTTTGCATTTATAAAATAAATATATATTCATATTAAACTTTGTTTTAGATGAACATAATCATTATACGTAACGTATTTAACTTATACTAGAAATTAGTTCAAATTTTTTTTATAAGTCGTTTGTTAATATATTCAAAATGCTTAATTGTAACATTACCAAACCAGTATAATGCAGACAAATTGTAAAGGGTCTGTAACTGCATGCTTCTGCATTTTTTTATAATTGTTTGATGCCCCTGTTGTTGCGCTACTTGTCACAATAGAGCAAAATAACTTTTTACAAGCTAAAACACTACCGACTAACACAAAAAAATTATTTTTAAAGAGTTGATTTCGTATTTTTGTCTTAACATACCAATAGAAAATCTGCGACACAACATTTTTTATATTGAAGCGATGTTTTACATGCAGATGCAACGGTGTTATCAGGCATGTTCAGCCAGGCATAGTCAGTGTTTCTTAAAAAAAAGTGATGCGTAACAACTTTTTTTTTCTGTTTAGAAAGTTATAATGTTTTTAGGATTATTAAAATATTTTATATATCCACAAAAAAATAAATCCCTGCAATTCAGGCGTGCGGGATTCTTAAAGGTGGGCTGATACCCCCTTTATCAAACGCAGTGTTTATTACCCTTCTCAGGCTCGCGCCTGTGCAGATTTATAATTAGTTATATTTCAAGCGACGCATTGACATACATATAAAATCTTTTTACAACACAAACATGTTGATGAAATGGTTATGGCTCATCAGTGGCGTACCCAGGGGATAGGTTACGGGGTGTACCCCCCAACCCTTTAGAAAATTTTTTACGCGTGAATTTAAGGGGGGGGGGGTCTTTTTTTGTGCAAAGATTTTTTATATTTTAAGAATCCAAATAAAAAAAATTGTTACTAAAATTTTTTCAAAAAAAAATTATAAACTTTAAAACATCAAAAAACAAGGTTTTTAAGCCCAACTTTTTCAAAAAGACACTGACTACCCCTGGGCTCAAAATTTCCTGGGTACGACACTGTGGCTTATAATACTCAAATTTTAAAAAACAATAATTTATATCGTACATAAAAAACTTTAAGACTCAAAAAAAAAAACGGGAAAGTAAATAATGTTCAGTAAAAAAACGCTGCGCTTTATATTGTACTACTGATCTAGCCTGCTTTTTATGTGTAGGTTTCAATCGGTTTTGTATAAAAATTCCCATAAAAAATGTACAAAGGACAAAATATATAGGTAATAACAACTCGAAAGGCGAAGTGATGCAATCTGTACTAACTATTACTTTACAAGATAAAAAATATTATCAATTTTTTATTTCATGCCATTTCATATTTTTTTATTTAGAAAGTGCAACACTTTTAAAAACATTTTTTATGTTGTTTTGCATATTAAAAAAACTACGTTGATCCTACAAAGTTATTAAATAAAAGGTTGTGAAGACGAAAAATGTTTTTAAAATGTCAAATTTCATAGATTTATACTTTAGTTAGATTTAGAATATGTGTCTTTAAACTTATAAATAAAAATTAACTATAGCATGGTTGATCTTCTACATATCAAAATAACATCTATGCAATAGAAATCGTATATGAATATACATACGTAAAAGGCGTTTTTTGGTAATATTCATTTTGTAGGTATAAAGCAAAGTTGTGTATATTACAGCTGTTATTTTTTTTCTATGTTGTATTTTTACAAAGTATAATTTACTTACCAAACGATGACAAGTATGTTTTTCTACAGCCTAGATCTATTTTTTATACATAAGATAAAAAAATATTTTATTTATACAGCGTTTTACAGATGCATTTTTAAAAGATGCAAAACCAATCTATACAGTAATTTGGGTTTTTTTTAACTTTGAGAAAAAAAGAACAAGAAAAAAGCCCAGTTCTAAAACAACGTAAAATTTATATAAACAACATATAAGGTATACGCTACAAAAGAACTTTTCTTATGCTTCAAATTGAAACAAGAAACACAAAAAAAAAAACGAAGAATGGTACATTTCGTAATTATTCTATTTAGTATTAGTAAATTTTCGACGTAATTGTTGCTCAAAAAAAAAAACTTACTTTTTTGCTTTTATGACTTCTATATATATTTTTTTATAAAAATGCTGTTTCTAATGCTGTAAAAAAATTGTATATTATAATCTTAAAATTTTTTTTAGTAAAACCTGTGTGATAAAACATAATTTTACAACAACAAAAAACACTGAAAAAAAATAATTAATTGATTTAGTTTAAATCAAATAATTAAAAACAAAAAATATAATAAACATTCTAATAACATGTAAAGGCAGCCTTACAAAATGAGTCGACCCGGTCAAGTCAAATTTAAAAAAATTGGCGTAATAAGTCGGGCTCTAATCAGAGTATGTTCGAGGTCCACACTTGTCTTGAAAATAACAAGAACGAAGTTTACTGCAGTATAAGGTTGTACATATTAAATGCGGTTGTGGGCAGGCAGAATTAAGCGTTGCAACGGTTATACAATACTTCAAAGTTCGTATAGGGTATGTAAACTATGCTTAGTAAGTATTTCATTTTTTACTTTTATATTTTATAGTTTTATTTTTGGCTATGGAGCTCAAATAAAAAATTGTAAAAAAGAATTTAAATGTTAATTAACTACACAAAAAAATGCAATTTTTTGCTGTTCAATTTTAGCAAAAACATGTATACATGTAACGATCAGGCTGGATAGTTTGAAAAAAACCAATAAAGCTATGCAATTATTTTTTTAGAATTTCAGTCATTGTTTTATTCCTATTAAAAGTTTTTTTTTTTTTTATTAATGCTGTATAATTAATATTATTAAACACATGTGTTTTATTTCAATTGTAACAATATAGCTTTTAAATGTCAAAAAATTGTATAAAATATTTTTACATCGTTGAGCATACAAACTGGCGCAATCACCTTTTGAACCTAGCTGCAGTTGTAAAAAAGCATTTTGCTATACTTTTTCTAGCATGCCGAAGTTTGTGTTTTTGCACAGCAAAAGTAGATTAAGTAGTATTCCATAAGTTTATTTACAAAATGCCGCATAAGTATTTTTGATCTCCCGCGCCGTAAAGAAATATATACCTCGGGCAGAGTTACGTTTTATTCGACATATTCTAAGTAGTTCCAGTTTTAAGTATACTGAAACCTCTACTGTACTATAATTAAATTTTCTACATATGATTTTATAAAAAGCTGGCATTTTGCATACTGAAAAAAACATATAAAAAAACTATTATTGCCTTTTTTGTGTAAAAGACACAAGAGTCTGTATTTTTCAAGCCATTTATTTTGTATGCTACAAGTATTGAGCTTGTATATATTAAAAGTAATGTAAGTATATGATTAGCTAATATATTGTTATAAAGAAGCTTATTATAAACAATTACAAAAACAAAAATTTTATGTGCTGTTCGGCATGTCGAAAACACTCATGCGGCATATTATATAAAGTAAATGCGAGATTTTGCCTTATAAACTCCGTCGTTTGCAAAAAAAACTGCTGCATGTAATAGTGGCTAACATACTTTTTTATAGGGAAGGGTAAAGATCACACAGAAATTAATGTTTTTCCTTTATATTATATTTTTAAGAAATTTTAAAAAATGCGCGTTTTATAGAACGTCTGGATGTAGTGACTGTCCTTTCTGACTTGTCAGTGTCGAGCGGAGGGTCAAAACGTGTTTCTATTACTAAGAGATATAGTTCGATCGCTTTACCATTGGGGGATTTGTCCCTTGATAAAAAACTTTTGGTAAAAATCCATTTAAAAGAGGAAAGTAAAACTAAAAACGAAAAAAAAGTGAAAAACAACTTTAAGTCAAAAATGAGTCTAAAGTAAAATCGTTATACTTTTAGACATAAAACATTTTTACATGCTAAGGTTAGGTATTAAAAATGGATCGCATAAAGGTTATGAGGGGTTGAGTTTAAAGTAAGGGTTAGCAAGGGTTGTCATAAAATCATAAAAGCATAAGCAACTGCTGGTTTACGTGCACACTATAAAAAGCTACGCACTTTTTTTCAGTACTTCTGTACCAGTTTAGTAGTATATTTTTACATAGTTTTTATATGGGGTATCTGTTTTCGTTTTGGTGTATCTTGATTTCTCTTTTTTTCATCGAAGTCATTTGTCACGAGATCATTGTCTCATAGGGGGTATGAACCTTGTTTTTTTGTTAAAAGGACGTAGACCCATTATCCCATTATAGATGGAAGTTGAACTATATACCAACATATTTTGTTTTTTGTATTTACGCCTTAAACAGAACCCCAAGATATTTAGGCTTACATTCCTAAATTCTATATCCTTGCCTTTCCGGCTGTGCCACTGGCATGTACAGAACACAATGCGGTATGTAGTTATTACAACTGCCGGTAGTTACATAGGCATTTGCAGCAATATGTGTGCATCCCATGGGAGTTTTATTTAACGCAATATTTTTTAGTGTAAGTTTTGTGTTTTTTTGTTGCATAATGGATGTCATAAACACAAAAAAAATTGCTACAAAAATATAAACACATGGTTCTTTTTACAAAACATGTCTATTTCAGGTACAGTGTATGGCGAGAATGTAAAAAAAATGTCTAGATTTTTATTTGATTGCAAAAAAAAGCACAAAATTTTTTCAAAATAAAATCAGGGTATAATTTATTTTGATCCAGCTAGTTATTTTGCATTTTTTTGATGTTTATTTATATTTTTTTATTTTAAAATATGGAATCTACAGCTCTACAAAAATATAGACATAAGAAAAGTGATATATTGTCTGATAAAACTTTAATCAATATTTTTGTTACTTTTCAAGCTTTATTTATAATCTATTTTTGTTCAATGTTGTTTTAATCTTTAGAACGTATTTTTAAATAGAAAAACTCTTTTTTTTTGTTTTTTTTTTACTAAATTTTTTTTCGCATGCCGTACACCTTTTTTTTTTTTTGCTTAGCCTGTTGCACAATGATCTTTAATTAGAAACATGACATGTAAACCTTACGTTTTTTTACAATTCACATAAATTTTTATTGCTTTTAAAATGCATGTTTCCTGATGCAATGTATGTTAAATCATAATATTAAAGTTAAAATATAATAAAATAATCTCACGTGAAAGAAAAATTATGCTACCATAAAAAAAGATACAAAAAAAAGCAATTAATCGACTAAGCGGTAAAAAGGTAAAAATATATGATCTTGTGGCAAAAAGGCTTTTAGCTGAAGAACATGTTTAAAAAACTTTTTAGAAGTGCAATGGTACATTTCGATTATATGAAGATATAAGACGCGTAAGTTCTTTGACTTATCTACGGATAAAATATACAAAATTTTAAAAAATATAAGTTCGTCTATACGGTTCGTTTTTTTCAAAAATGAACACTTTCTGCAAGATATTTTCATGCTCACATATAAGTTAATATAAACATTCTTGCAATATAACTAATTGAAATACATATTAAAAAATATGCATATGCAAAGAATCCATATATTGTTAAATTGCTAAAATTGACACTTGGTTTTTTTATATTTTAATAGCATAATATAATATGTAGAAATACTAATTTAGACTGATTTTTACATATGAAGGTATCATTTTAAACAGTTCTTTTAGTTTTACATAAAAATACATTTCATGTTCACTTTGTAAAAATTTTTACTCTAGTTTGAGGGGAAGTGTGAACGTTTATATTAAAAAAGGTCGCAAACAAAAGGGTGCCAGTATCTTGGTCATTTAACGTACAATAACTGCGTCTAGCATACAAAATTTGTTTTTTTTTTTAATTTATACAAAAATTAGTATGCATTGACGTCTAAAAAAGAGATGGGTACTTAAAATATCGGTTATAAGCGAACACGGAAATATAAATATACTGTATAACAACAATTCTCTGGCATTTGTTTACGAATAAAGCTGAACGCTACGTAAGTATACTTTGATGCTGTATTGGCCTTTAAATCTTTTTAATAAAAAAATATTTAATTATATTTCAACACAAGAGATGTAGCATTTTAGTACATTATGGTTTTTTTAAACTTATTTATACACTTTTACTAGCAAATAAAGCAATAAAACTACTTTATATGCATATCGTACATAATATTTGCATATTGGTAGCAATTTTATAGTCGCAGAATATTTTTTAGCAATAAATTGTAGATAAAAAATAGATTAAAAAAATAATATTTTTGCTGGATATTGAATCGATAATTTTTTTACGGCAAGCCCTATAAATTACAAATACGACATAAGCCGCAAAACATTGAAACTTTTGTTTTTAATGACTTTTCTGATATTTACAAAAAAAATGTTAGTTATCTTTTTCTATTTTAATATTAAAAAAAATGTTGGCATATTATTTATACTTGAATGTTGTTATTTAAAAAAAAAATATCTATTAAAAGCAAAAAAATACTTTTTCTTCCCAAGGCTTCGTTTAATATCACATTATTAAAATTTATTAAATTTTTGTTTATAACCTTTTTAAGCCGGATTCTCCGGGCCAATGTCTCAGTGTCTTTACCAATCCGCCTCTGTCTTTATCCCATCAGATAAGTAATCTCATTAAACTAAAAAGCGCAAACTGCTCAAAGTGCACGTGATTACTTGACGCATAATATTTGACTCGTACAAGTACAAATCAGTATTATAGACATGATTCGGTTGTGTGTTAATATATTTATCTTGTCAAAAGAAACCTTCATAATATATAATTGTAGTCTATTGTGTTTTCTTATGATATAAGAATTTGTATAATTATACAGACACGTATAAATATTATATATTTTTTTTTTGTATTATGACCTAAAAGTTTAATGGCAACTGAATTTGAATAAAATATAGATTGGTACGGAATTCCAACATGTATATTTTTTGCATAAATAAAAGAATACGTATCAAAACAACTTAAAATACTCATAAGTTGTAAATTAGCTTGTATATTCGCAATAATTCATTTTGTATATTTTTCAAGATATATACTTTGTATGCTACATTTTAAATATTATCAATTCAAATGAGAATCAGAAAATATTTAAAAACTATATTGCGTCAAAAATATAATTTTTAATATAAATATCTTAATATAAATCTACCAAAAAATGTTTTTGAACCATTATATATACAGTGTAGCAGCATAAAAGTAATGCATTTGTTCTGCTTTTATTGATTTTAAATTTTTTATTGCGTTAATCATCATTTTTTTTTTCTTTTAGACCAAATTTACTGCTAAATACTGACAACAAATGTTTATATACATTTTATAGAGGATTGAGTTTATTTTTGTTTTTGTCGTTTTTTTACACTAAAAATTATTCTAATAATATCTCACATATAATTTTTTTTTCTGAACTAACGCTTAATGTTATTTTTAATATTAGACATCTGACACGCATTTCTTAACCGTCGGATACCTTCTAGTGGTTTGACATACACGTAAATATGTCTAAATGTTTTATAATCGTTTTTTTTAGATAAACTTTTTCTTGCATGGATGTACTATCGGTAAAAAAAAATTACCTTTGTATATTTTCGGCCGGCTTGATTATATGAAGATGGTAACTAAAAATATGTGTTCTATATTATATTTAATGCCTTCTACTAACCAATCTGATTTTTTTTGCCAAATGTAACATAATTGGTTTATGTTGTTAGTGGGGCCCGGAATTTTGCCGGGTTTTTTTACAAAAAAACCCACTATTCCCGGCTAAATTGCCGGTAAAAAAGCCGGCTTTTTTTAATATCTTTTGTACGCACTTAATGGCTTTAAGTTCGACAAAAATTGACTTTAAATAATTTAATGCTACGCATAATTAAGATTTTAGGTTTAATTTGCTAAAAAAAAATACTTAAAACAAAAACAAAAAATAAAAAATAAATTTACATATGGACGCATTTAACTTAACGCAAAATTTGTCTTTTAAAAGAACACGTATAATAAAATGCACCGAAACTCGTTCTTTTAAAGTTTATTCGGAGATACATATAATAAATAATATTGAAAAGGTTTTCAAACCTTTTTTTTTTATTTTATATAGTAACATGTCCAATTTCAATGTAGGTTTTCGGTTTTCGAATCCTGCAGTAGGCATATTATGATACAATATACAAAAATTGCAAGTTTTATGAAAATATTAGTAAAAGGTTTCTTTTTGTATTATTATATTAAGTTGTATATTATTTAGTGTAATTGGAGTTTTAAAAGTATATAAAATTTAGTTTATAATGAGTTATTTTATTTTTGTTTTTAATTAAATATAAAAAAGTAAATTTGAATGAATATATACCATTTTTTTGCTAAAATACAATTTAAAGTAATTGCCGGCAAATGCCGTTTTTTTTCTAGAAATATTCACTTTGCCGGGTTTTTTAAATTTTGCCGGCTACCGGCATTACTCCGGGCCCTAGTCGTAAGTGTGCAATCTTGTAACCTTAATAAAAAAGCATACAGCCAAAACGCGTAAAACAAAATCCGCATGTAAACGAAATAGGGTAAATGATAGTTTTTTGCACCTATATTACCTTAAGTCATAGTATTTATATAATCTGACATTCTATTGAACGACTGTTTTTTTTTCCTATACAAAAAAAACATCAAAAACTTCCAAAAAAACATCAGAAAACAAATAACATGGTTTAAGAAAATATAATACGTGACAAAACAAAAACAAGCTGTAATTTAGGAACATCTGATCGCGTCATTTCCTTTTAATATTAGAAATACAAAGGTTATTTTGTTAATATGTAAGAAGCTGATAGCAGGTCAAAGAAACATTAAAAAAACGTAAATAACTGTTTCATAAGCTTTATAATACATACCAACTGAAAATTGCAGCCCTGTAATAAGCCAAAATCTGAGATCCGACGCTAAATGTGTGAAAAAAGTTTCAAATTGTGTAGGGGTTTAAGGCGGTAATGTATACGAAAACATTGTTTGCTACTAATAATACCACATGCCCCTTGATGTAAAAAGCATATGGCCGCGTTCTAGGATACCTCTAGAGTTTGCCTGATTTTTAGATTTAAAAACCAGTCGTGATAATGGGACTTTGAATTCCTATTCCTCCAACAAAACTCTTTTTTCAATTAGGCTGTGCCCTTCGACAACAAAAAAAAAACACATTTGCTGTAGACCACCGTTAGCTTTGGTAGGCTATAGATATAAAATGGGTAACATGAGCTAAACTGCTAAAAATCCGAATTTTTTAGCGGTAAAATACATTTCTGGAAAAGCTTCCAAATGAAATTTAATATTTATTTAAAAATATAATATATTGCTGCATAATTAAAGCTCGATCTGATTAATTACAAATGGTATATACATGTCTAAAAAAATCTATATCGAGCCAGTCATAAAATGTAAAAAAGCTAAAAACAAACGTTTTACATGTGCAAATTTTTTAAATGTTACAATATAGTAATTCTTTTGTATTAAAAGGTTCAAAGACATTAGCGTTAAAGCGTAAAAATGCTTATGATGCTAGGCGGTTATGTTGTTTAAGCATTAATTGGTCTTTTCATATCGCTTACAAGCGTAATAAACAGTTCAAAATTGCTTAAAAATGACTTTCTTTATAAAAGGTCGTTTTTTTACTTTCCATTATGATACTATTACAATAATAATCTTAGCATTAGGATATAAAAATCGGTGTTAACCAAAAGAACAATTAAGTTTCAATTTCCTTAGTAAAATGTTTTTTTGTAATTGGTATTCTTTTAGAACAACGTAATTGAAAAAGAAATTACGGGTCAATTCTACATATAAACGCTAACACAAAATCTATATTTAAGTATTTAGGACATGCTTTTTTGAATGATAAACAACAGAAAATTACATGTACCATTACTGCACTGTATTCGAAGTTAGATAAGTAAAGTGCTACAAAATCAATTAATTGTATATAGTTTTTTTTTTGTATTAAAACTACCGATTTCGGTAGTATAAGCAGTGGCTCTTACCAAAAGGAAAATACTATTATTTAGTCATTATAGATTGCAAGCGTCTATTTTTCTTTTCTTTTTTTACCGAATTAAATGGATTTATTAATTTAGAACGAAGTAATTTTTTTACTGAACTAGATAGCTAACTTTATAAATGTAAAAAATGTAAAAAAATTCAAAAAAAAAAGATATCACAAAAAGTCATACGAATTGTATCGTACATGCTGAAAAATAACATGTTGACATGGTTGGAACCATGGTTAAGACCAAGGGTCCCGAATATGGTAGGGTTCTATAGGGAAACGAATATTATATTTCCTTTTTAATGGCCATTATGGCAAAATATGTTGATCTTATAACATATAAATTACTTAAAGATTTTTATAATTGTGGGTGAATAGTTAGGTGCTTTAAATAAAAAAATTTAAAAAAAAGAAAATGTAATTTATAAGCAGTTTTTGGTTATAAAATACAAAAGTGAATTTCTTATGTGTAAAAAAGAACAGTAAAATTTGATGTTGTAAAAACAATTACATAGATAATGTGTCATTTTGAGAGAGCTCTTATAGTAAAAATAAATCTTTATCTTGAGTTTGCTCGTTTTTTTATGTTTAATTCTTTATATTGCGGAATGACTGTCTTTTACGTATGCAGAATTACTATAGATATTTTAATTTGTAGTAAAAGCATACTACATCCAATGTCAAACTAGTTATGATCGGTTTTTTAGTTAAATTTACTGTAAATCAAAAGCAAATACCATATCTATATGTTTTTAATCTCTTACAATTGAGCTCACGCAAGCTTCAAAAGTTATATTTTATAAATATCGTTTCCCAAATATAATTTTGCTTTCTATATTAATATACATTATAATCTTTTCGTGTTTTTAATACTATTATGTAAGAATACATGCCCTCGCATTTCTTTCATTTTAATGCGGGATTTATGAAATAAATATTTTCTAATATAAAAAAAATATTCATGATACCTTAATATCATATAAATTTGCTAATTAATACTTTTATATTTTCCAAAAAAAAAATATTTTTGATTTTTTGTTCTGAAAGTGGCCAAACCGATAAAAAAACCTGTTATATAGAGGAACGATTATAGCAATAATTAAGCCTTGTAATATAATAAAAAAATATTGACATAATAGACAAAGGCTTTTTTTTTGTTGCCATGATTATGGGTCTCCATAAATGGCCATTATGGAAAATCAAAAAAATTAGCGATCTATAATATGGATATACCAAAAACGGAGCAAATGAGTATTAGTAGAATTGTAACAGCACTGAAATAATAATAACGGTGATTAAAAAATCATACAGCAAAAAACGAGTTATGACTATAAATGATTCTGTTTTAAAAAAAAGTAAAAAATGATATTATTAGAAATTTTTTAAAAATACAAATACCCGATTTAAAAATAATGGTTATGCCAAAGCATCAACAATATACATCTATAATTACTGGATTAGGTTTCGCTATTTAATTTCATTGTTTTTTGACTTGACTACCTGATTTTATTAAGAAAAGTATGGCTATGTAAAAACTAAAATATATTAAAAATTTTCATTTCGGGATAGATTTTTTTCGTAAGATCTCGATGGGGATTTTTTTGACCACGTACAGACAGATTAAGACAGGTGATGCTTTATGATAAATCCTGATTTTAGGGATGGAACAGAAATTTCGATGGTAGAAAAATGGCTTAGTTTAGTAAAAAGGCATTAAATTATTACATAAGTTAAATATGTAAAGAAAGATGGCAGTCAAACTGAAAAATAGATAATATTTCGTTCGTGGCAAAGAACAACATTTGTACACTTAACGCACTTTATTATTCTACTAACACAAAAAAATAAAAAGAAAAAACCTTGAATTTCATTTTAGTGTTTTCTGTCTACACTTAAATAAATAAAAAGCTTCTGACTAAGGCAATATACAAAAAAAATAAAAAATGTCTTGTAAAATTGAAAAAAAACTCATGCAAAACCAGTAATGTTTTTTTATGATTGCACGTTTTCTAATCACCTTAACATAGTCTTTTGGATATTCTCACAATTATTAGAGTATTTATTATTTATCAAAATTTGCGAAATTTTTTAGGCTTTCATATGAAGCAATTAATTTGAAATCAAAAGTTGAAACAACGTTTTTTTTAGTACTGCTACATTTCGGTACTGTGTGTGACGTTTCGGTACCCGCTTAAATTGGGGCAACAAATAAGGGGTTAAAAAGTGACAAAGGAAATATAATTAAAAAAAAAACACTAAATAGACATGCTGTTATTTTTTTTCGTGCAACAAAAACCTAATTCTAACCCTATTCGCTAACCATACCTCCGTTATAAACCAACCCTAAGCTGTGATTCGGCAAAGGAAGCGACGAAGCAAGGAGACTGTTACGCAAATAAAGGGGTGTATTGGTTAAGGACACTGTTTATATTTAATTAAATATTAACTTTACTTTTTTTACACGATTATTATCACCATTTTTTATTTTGCGGCTTTCAATCGGGGCATTCTTTTGTTCTGCCTCTTTTTAAAAAAAGGTTTTTTTGTGATTTTACCATTTCAGCTATTGAAATTATTTATTTATTCTCATTTACTACTGCTCTTTTTTACACTAAAAAATAAAGGGTATCGAACGTCTATCAAGGTACCAAATGTAGTATTCTTTTTTTTTGTTTAAATACAAAATTACTAATATATTACTTTTATAACATGACAGGACATTTTTTATTCACGTGTAAGCATACACATTCTGTGACATATAAAATATTATTTAACCCCCTTGCCCCAAATTTTAAGAATTTCAGCTTTATAATTTGTTTTTACAAACCATTTAATTCGCGATTTATAATATCTAAAATCAACTATATTGTTTTCAGGGTTTTCAAACTTAAAAATATAGCCGCAATTTTCTTGAAACAATTATATACCCGATAAAATCAGGCCCGAGGGACGAGGCAGACGACATTTCCCAGGCTAATACAGCCTTTTATACTTAGTTTAGATAGTTTTCGGCTTTCCTGAACTTTAGTATTCACTTTTTTTGACCCCTTAAAAGTTTAATCTTAGACGTTACAAAGGATATACCCTATTTTTTTCCAATAATAACAAAGGGTGAAAATAAATTTTTGTATTATTTGTAGAAAAAAAAATATTTTAAAAGAATAATAGTAAAATAAAATTATAAACAGTAGTAAAATTACATATAAAAAATCCGATCTAATTTTTAAAGGCTTTGGCATAGCAATCAATTTGATATTCTTTGTTTTATACCACTCATTTTGTAAATGAAATAAAAATGCAATTTTTTTTTTTGTTTCGCCAGTTTATACTGTTATTTTTAACCTTGCGGTTTGGGTTATCGATTTCGAGAACTCGAGAATCTCGAGAATAGCGGATATATTTTTTTTGCAAAAAACCGAGTCTCGAGAATCTTGAAATTCTCGAAATTCGAGACTCTCGAGAATCGAGATTCGAGGTTCGAATCTTTATAGTGATTATTTTGCTGCAAGAATATACCTTTTGTTGTAAAATTATATAAAATAACAAAAAAAAATTAAAATCCCTAATAAACTAGTTATATGACCAATATTCATTTATTATTTTTTGTCCTATTCATAGAATTCTATTTCTTTATAGAAAAAAATTACAGATAATTAGATTTAATTGAAAGCTTATAACAAGAAAAAAAAAATTATAGAAACAAATACCAAACAAAAAAAATATGGCTAGTAAAATGATAAAAATAAAAAAAGTGGATTTGGAACTTGTAAAAGAGTGTACGCTGTACATAAAATGCTTAGTATATTAAATCGACAGTTTATTATACGTATATTCTTTTTATTGCTTGCTTTATCATGTTACCTTACTAATTAATAACTAGATGAACATAAAAATAAGTGCTATTTTCGTTAAATATAAAGATACACACGCCGCAGGTAAAAATTACAATACAATGCAAAGAAAACTTTTGTGGTTTATTACATAATATTTTGATTTCGATGTTGTATTAATGTAAATGCAACTTCTCGTATTTTTTTAAGCATAAAATTAGATCAGTATATTACGCAAATTCAGCAAGACATCTTAATAGCGTCTTTAATTGCTTTAACAATAAAAACATCATTCAATAGACAATAACTATATTGTTTTACAAAATTATGGGGTTGACGGAAATTTCCACACAAATTATATAAAGTAATCTAAAAAGGTTATCTAGAAAAAAGATACTACGTTGGTTTTCGTAAATAATGCAAACAGCACCCTCGGCAGTCTTTTTTGTAATTTTTGTAAATAGAAATCCACGTTTGTTTTATTTTGGTATTTCTTATCTTTAAAAACCGAAATTTAAAAAATAAAAGATGTGCTTTATATAAAAAAGATGCGAATCAACTATAAAAAACATTTATCAGTAGATGTTAACACTATTGTAAATGTTTCTATTTTAATTTCTCTTACGATGATTTTTAAAGAATGTTATTATGCACGTTACTTTTATACCGAAAAAAAACTCATAACTACAATTTATTCTACAAAGCATATTTCTTTTTGTATTTTGCTTGTTTTTAGATTGTTTTACAAGTTCTTTAGGACAAGTGTGCAAAAATTTCGGTGTTGCATGAAATTTCCGTTCACGCTTAAAAGCGTCTTTAACCCCTTAAGTTTTTACTTCTTTTATAGAAACACGGTTGCTCAAAATTATATATAGGAAAAAAGAAGTCTGCTCATATCAAAAAACAACAAATAGACATATTAAATACACACATTATAGTATAAATAATAAAAGGGATTTACATATGCTTTATGAGATATACAATCAAGTACTTTGTATATTTATAGCGTTCAGAATAAAAGAAATCATATTTTTTATATTAAAACAAAAACGTGAATTATAAATACAGGGCAGTTAAAATTTTAAATTCCCTATAGGGCATTTCTTTTAAGCAGTGTTTATGCAAACATAGCATTTGTTAATTGGATATCGGTATAATAAAAAAAATGAGCTTGTAATTATTATAATTATTAAAATCAAATATTATAAAAAATTTTCAGTATGTTTTTAAAAGCCCTTTTACCAATTGAAGTTTAGTATCAATCATTTTTTTATCACTTTGCCTATGTTAAATGAATATCATGGTTATGAAATCTAAATGGTTTCATTCTATTTTTTAAAGTTATAATATTCATTTATTGCAAAAATAACACTAAATTTACTTTAGATTTCCGTTATTTGAAGCATTATACATCTGACATTTGAATATGAAAACCATAGCTTATTTCGCCCGTTAATCATAACAGAAATATTGCATTGAATAAAGTCTCAATGCTATACCAGCATAAATATAGAAGAAAAAATATAAATGAATAACAAAAAGCCCCTTCCAGTATTACGATCTAAGCATTTTCATATACCTAACTTGTATTTTTAAGTGTTTATTTGGCATGAGTAGATCCTCATTTCAGTGCAAACCAATTTTATATTTTTGCTTTGCATTTCTGCCCCATATATTTTCAAGGGGTTCGAAATTGAGACATTTTGACTTCAAGGGTTAATTGATTAAAACATAAAAAAAATCATCTCATAAGACAATAACATTATTGTTTTACTAAATATTGTAAGGCCATTTTTTTTTATATTATGGTAATTCTGGTATAAAAAAATAGATCAGAGTATAGAAAAAATATAGTGCCTATATTCCTTTAAAATTTTTAGCTATTTGTTTACCCGAAAAAACTGTGTTTTAAACCGAATAAACTTGCATTACCATTTAAGTTTACCAAAAAGCACATCTTTTAACTTTCTTTTTTTGTTTTCTGTGTAAAACGCATGTTTTTCCGTCTGTTTTATGTTGACTACGCTAAATTTTTAGTATGATAATATTTAAAAAACAATGTTCGAGACTCTCGAGAAATCTAGAGGAATCTCGTTTTTATTTCGACTGTTTTTTTGCTTCGAGTCTCGAGAATCGAAAAATCGAGACTCGAGATCGATAACCCTACTTGCGGTGTATGGATAAATAAACCAATTAGAATTTATATAAAAAAACGTTCAAAAAGTTGTTTATTGATGGAAGAGTTGTGATTTAAACCTGAACTATCCTTAAAGAATTTTTTTTACAAAATGAGTTTGCAATGTTATGATTTTATAATCCCACGAACAATTCAAAATATCATTTGAAGCATTAAAATTCATTTTAGTGGATGAGGATTACCAGACAGATAATAATTTTTTCTTTTTGTTTAAAAAAGAAAGTTCAGCGTAATTATAAGTTTGCAACTTCGGGATTTTAACTTATTTCTTTCCTTCTTTTATCCAGCAGTGTCCACAAAATATTTTATTATACTCGTTAACATAAAAGAAAACACAAAATATAATAAAGTATTAATTAACATTTTTTTTTTTTCTTGTTTTTTGAATTTCGCTTTCACATTAAGAATGCTTATCAATTATCAACTAAAGAAAGAAAGAAAGGAATGAATAGAAATATATAATTTTAAGCAACATATTAACATATAAAATAGTAAGGATGATAGAATTTATGCCCGAACTTAGATACTTTTTTCAGGGGAGAATAAGAAAAAAGGTTATAATGGCCTCCTTTCCTTTTAATTTTGTGAAAAAAGTATCTGAGTACAGGCATAAATCCCATCATCCTTACTATTTTATATATTAAATTTTTGTTCAAAATTATATATTTATATTTAATTTTTTTTCTTTAGTTCAAAATTGAGAATTTTCCACATCCCAAATCTAGAATTAAGAGCAACGTCAACAAAAAGACGAATAAAGCTGAATCGCATGCTTTAAATGAATAAATTTACAGTATTATCTAAACTTTAACTCTTTAAAGATAGAAAAACATAAATAAAATACAACTTAATGTGAACAAAGATCTTGGTATAAAATCAAAACAACAAATTTCCTAATAAAAAATAGATAGACATGTTTGATTTTTGTTCCCAATAGTATTTCTAATACCTATTGGTTGTTTCTCATAGGTCATTTTATAATTTTGTAATTTCCCACCAAGCTCTAAATTATTATATATGATCCCTACTGAAAGTGAATACTAAAGTTCAGGAGTGCCTAATTTTTCGTGATGCTATATTTATGATTGGCTTTTTATCGAAATAATTCGTAAATTTTTAATATTTTTTGTAATATAAAATGTAATAAACTAGGGCTGGCAAAAAAACTAAAAATAAAATAGTATACTTTTAAAAGTTAACTAATAATAAACGAAAAAAAATATTTAAATTGAAAGCCAAAAGACTATAAAAAATTTACTTGAATTCCAATCATTACTACTTTACATACATTAGAACATCCATCCTACAAGGCTATATATTTGATTGCCGGAAATATAACCTGTTGCACTAAAAATTATTATACTTCGGATTCTGATACGGTAAAATTCCTCTTAAAGAAAATTCCTCTTATCGAGAATATCCTCTAT
>JAQFYM010001473.1:0-33305 GCA_034694785.1 Agrenia bidenticulata | reverse complement strand
AGTAGTGATGGTGACCATAAAGTAAAAGCGAAAGTAATCAGTAAAGTAAAGAAAAATTTGGAGTATAAAACAGGCTTTATGGAAGTTGTGGGATTCTAGGAAGTAAACAGGAAGGAGTTTGTATGATTAGTTATAAACACTTTGTTTTTTGGAACTTGTGGAAATGTTGGCTATAAGTATGTATAATTAGAGGCCTTCTGGAGCACATTTTCTCACGCTGTGATTATAAATTCAATTATTCGTTTTACGTCTACATTTATAAGATTGTATAGGATTTAAATAGGAGACGGAAGATGTGTTTAATCATGGAAATAGATTGGCAAGTGCCTGAGGTGGGCCTTGAAGATTTGCCACATAATTATAGAATGGACTCAATGCTTAAGCAAAGGATTGCGAAAACAACAAGTTTAAGTAAGTGGTATGATTGTTAATGATGAATTCTTAGAGTTCGCACATTAATAAGATGTTCAATGTCAAATTTAGAAACACATACCAGAAATTGTTCACCAATAATAACGTTAAATGTATTTAACTTTATTATTCTTACTGTAGATATTGGAACACTATGCAGTGTACTTCTTGGGATTGGACAGTAAACAGAAGATATACTACTTTTCCTTTCGTTTGTGGGGAATCCCTTTATAGGAATTGTTTAAAAAAATAAGGCATTGAAAATATGAGGTTAAGCACTTCAACTTTAAAGGGGCAGATAGGCGCATGGATATAATTTAATGATCAATGGATCATTTCGTTTGATGTACTCATTAAATCTATTGCCCATACTGCGAAATCTTGAAACCCAGCTTGATTACTTCTTTAAATGGATACGCAATAAAATAGTAATCTATGATGGTTATAATTATAAGCAATCTAACAGATTACAATGCTCAGTTCTCAGTTAGTCATTACAACGGACTTCCTAATTCTTATTCAATCTGTAACCTATATAGAAGCTATTGCTAAACACACTCCGGCTCGTACTTCCATACACACAAAGGGTTTTGACTTTTCGATAGCGAGGTCTTCGTTAAATTGGTCATCTTAAGATTTGATGCATAATATTTTAATATTTATTTATAATAACATACACTTCCGAGTGACCCAGTAATGAGCTAAGCGTCATTCGGCAGTTCTAAATGCATAATTTAAGGAACTAATTCTCATGTGACAGCAGATATGCTTACACCAATAGAAAATCTGTCTGTGTAAAGTATTGCACGGTGATTTTATATTTATATAATACGTATGCCAGTGTAATTATGATCTTCTATTTTGAATTTTGAATGCCAAAACGAACGAGCATAATTATATGGTAGTATATGTTATGAGTTTTAAGTAATAATCATTCACACAAAAAACTGATTTGATTTACGAACTGTATGCAGCATAATAATATGCTCTAGAACGGAATACAAGACCCAAACCGCCACACCGGGGCCGTGGTGATCCTTTCCTGAGTCTGAACTGAATAAATGAAACGGATGAACAAATGCAGATTTTTTATCTGTTTTAAGATAATAATTCAAACTTAAGTTTCTTGCCATGTACTAGCTTTAAGGTTATGTGTATCCAAAAAAGTCCAGCAGTTGACATCGGGACTTCAAACCACAAATTGAAAATTGTTTAATATCAGAATTCTGAGCTCAAGCATTCTATTAAAAACTTCAAGTCTAAATACGAACGGTTAAAGAAATGACACAGTTGGCTTCAATTGTTTTAGGGTTTTTACTAATTCCATTGGAAAACATAATAGCAGCACCATTAGCATTATCACAGGTGAGTCTTCTCCAAAGTAGTCGGCTAATTACAAGCTATAATTTATAATTGGTACGCTAGTTTCACGTATCCATGAACCCATGCATAATTTTTTATCGGATATTCCAGGATTCTGCCACTGATACTGGAACTAGACTTCAACCAAGGCAGGTACGATTTCGACAAAACTCTGATGGAAGTATTACTGCAAATATTGCACTGAGCAATGCATTTAATATACCTGGCCAAGGGTCGTCGACTTTTGGAATCGATGAAAACATTAATATTGGACCAAATGTACCTAAAAACAAAATTTAGAATTAAAGTTGATTGGATGATGCTTTTCATAACTGAGTCTCGCGTATTTCTTAATAGGGCTCGTCATTCAACGGGGGACAATCTTACAGCAGTGATTTTGGAGGTAACAAAGTCGCTTTTGGACAGACTAACTCTCAAAACTCTCGACTAGGGCCTAACGGCTTCTCCTCTTCAGGAGGAAACTCTGCATCCAATTCGTTCCAAAATCCATTTTTTCAATCCTCTAATGCAAATGCTAACGCATTTGCAAATCAATTTCAACAACCTTCA
This sequence comes from Agrenia bidenticulata, assembly GCA_034694785.1. Classification (NCBI taxonomy): domain Eukaryota; kingdom Metazoa; phylum Arthropoda; class Collembola; order Entomobryomorpha; family Isotomidae; genus Agrenia; species Agrenia bidenticulata. Next base: position 30,962 of record JAQFYM010001473.1, on the reverse strand, counting down.
TTCCCTAGGAATTTTAAATAATTTAAACTATCCACAGACAATTCTCAGCCACAACTGTGTAAACAAATTGACTGCTGTGTTGGAACACAGATTTGTATTAGCTCTTCAGCTATTTTTGAGGGCAGTATTGCAGTACCTCGGCATTTAAAAATAAACTATGCATTGAGTTTTTAAATCCACTTTGGTTGAAATAGCATTTATTTTAATCCTTAAGTTGTTTACATCTTATTAGACTAGGTTACATCAGCAACACCGGTAATGCTACCAGTGATTTTTAATTTTAATCGCCATTTACAAGTATAAATTTTGAGAGAACATTGCTCATCACCATTTGCTGTACCAGAATTTTTGATCACTTCCAATCCAGGATAAACTGTGCTTAATTTTATATTATGTTATAAACTACGAAACGTTCGTTTAGTATGTGGTCGTCGGATATTCAGTAATACGGGTAACATTGCTGCCATGAATTTACTATTGAGATACGCATAAGTATTATCGGGTCAACTAACACATACTTAACTTCAGGATAGAGTTTAGTAGTAGCGTAGAGTTGAGCTATTGCATTTTTCTGCAAGCAATTTAAACTAACAGGCTCAGACGAAACGAACGAATTCCAACAATCTATTATTATTGCAGGCTTGCAGACAGACTTATAACATTCTTAAACCTTAAAATCTACACATTATTTGTGCTTTCAGATAAATCTACTCTCCTTAAGAAATGGAACAGACAAAAATACTGACACTGACATTCTCAATGCATTGTTTTTTTTTATTTGAATAACTACGAAAGGCTAATAAGTAAAAATATGTAACGTTTATAACCCTTCAGGATGGAATCAATTAGCTTTTTCTACCAAAATAAATAAATATATCTGCCACGTTTACTGTAATCCAAATAAAAATAGGATATATACACCTAAACTTCTTTTCTTCGATTACTACTTAATTAAATTATAATGGTAACAACGATCCACGTTGGTAGGTTTATATAAACTGATCTTTCGACTGAAAATGCATAGGATAATAACATGGATCCGGGATTTCGGTTAACTGTCATTGTCAAGCAAGTTCCCCAATCGGAGCGTTCTCGAGCCACAAGTCATGGATGAAGTGGTACAACTTGTCACTTACAGAAACCTGTAAATGAAACTCGAGTTAAATTCAATTCAATCACTAACATTTTACTGATTGCGGGGAACCATCAGTTTGTGAAATTGTGAGATTACATATATGACTAGTTTCACTTAACCTTGTACGGTGTAGGGTTTAGGTTACGCTTGTGGTCTTGGCGGATAGTTATCAAAGAGTCGGTAACTCTCTGACGAATGTCTTTCAAAATAGGCATAGGCTGGCAAATTTTACCGTCTTTCCAGTGAATTTTATATAATGACCCGACCCTAGCCGGACTGACCCAAGCTCGCTTGGACTCGTGAAAAGGATGCCGACATAAAATCTTGTTTCCTTGCACAGGTGGGGTTTCTCCACTTTGTAGCAGCAGATCGATCAAAGCATGGCCATCTGCACCGTAAAGTCTGTTGTCAAAACATAGGGTGGAAGCAGATAAGGTCAAAATATAAAACATATAATCTGCGTTGGATATTTTGATTATGTTCTTAACTTAACTTACCTGTATACATCCTTTCTACCAGGCATTGTAACTTTCTCTACATCTTCACTTAGTTTAATCTTCGGGGTGGCATTTATTTCTACCAGTTTATATACACAACCTAAAGCTGGTTGTCGCTGGCAGGTAACAAGGTGAGTTCCAATTCCAAAGCAATTGATTTTATGACCTTGCTCATTCAGAGACCAAATCGTCTCTTCATTAATATCATTAGAGGCCACGATTGTCAAATCCTTAAACCATTCAAGCTTGTAACTATTACAAACAAAAGTTCAGATATGCATATATATCCATACTACATATTACGTTGAAAAAAATTGCATAATTGTGTCATACAATGAACTTACTGTTCAGCAATCCTCTCAAACGTTGCTCTGGCCAAGTTTGATAGATAAGCCAAATCTCCACTATCAATCCTGATTCCTTGAGGCAAATATCCCAGATCATTTAACGCCATTGCTACTGCACAAAAATTCAGCAGGCCACTCCTAATACAACAACAGATTATTTAATTACTGCAGTAAATTTAGCGAAGTCCCCACTGGTTATAAAAATTGAGCAAGAACGAGAACTTTTAAATTAAATTTTAAAAAGTTTGGATCTTCCTAAAACTGTTAAATCAATGGCAAGCAAAAAGCTTTCTAAGAATTAGCAGAGTCTCTCCCGAAGCTAGATCAGGACGACGAAACTAAGTTAGGTAGGAGAATCTACAAAGGAAAGGATAGGCAGCTGTTTAGTAATATGCAATCCATGGATAGGAATAAGTCAAGATTAATATATAGGAAAGACTACATCAGTTTTAATGGGATGAATGTTCCGTACAGGCTATTAATTGTTATTTGTGAGGAATCCCAAATGGTAAGGACACGGGAGAGGACACACTAATTTCTACCTCACTGTATCGTACGTGTCGACCAAGGCAACAAAGGAGTCCGGAAATGCAAGGGCATAAGACGCAAAGGCCGCCAACTCTCCATCTGATGACTCTTCTCCGAGTACTTTCAAGAATGGTGTCAGGTCTTTTTTCCATTCCTTGCAGATTTCGATAAAATCTTTTTCCTCTCCAGTTTCTTTATGCTTCAAGGTCTAAAAATCTTCCCTGCATTATTTCTCCTTCATGGACGAGAAGACAAAATTAAAGAATTAAAATGTATGAAATTACCCTCTGCGTCAACTCTGCACATCCTGAAAAGCTAGAAACGTAAGCATGGGCGTGAGTTCCTTTAACCGGTATTTGATATAGCTTTCCTGCCAACACATTACTCGTTCCGTCGAACCCTCCTTAAAAAAGGCCTAGAATTAGAACCCTGCCGTTTTTCAATACTGTGACAATAATTTTGATACCTAGGTATGAATATTTGGATGCAGACAATCCACCATCAGGTCCCTGGGCTCTTCGCAACCCAAATTCAAGAAGCTGAATATTTGGTCCAGCAGCAATTCGATATCGAGCGGCATTTGTAGCGACAAGACTAGCGTAATTAACTAAATTCAAAAGAGTTGTCTCCAGTAACTGAGCCACGATGAGAGGACCCTCAATTCGAAGTAATGGGATCCGAGGAAATACTACAGACCCTTCATCAATTGCATAGACTGTAATATCATCAGCCGTAAGATTTGCCAAAAACTCGTAAAAATCTGGTTCCACGGACTGTGGAAGCGTTTCTCTCAAATACTCGATATCTTCAATCATAATTTCAAATATTCAATTATATTTTATTGAAATAAACTATCAACTATGTTTAATCAGAGTACTAACCACTATCAGAGTAATGGAAATTTTCAAGAAACTTCAGTACTTCTTCCAAGCCCGCGAAAATAGTGAATTCTCCATGAAACGGATTCTTTCTGAAGAAAAGATCGAAGGTCGCAGTGTCTTTAATTTTTCCAGCTCTCCAGTAGGCATAGGCCATGGTAATCTGATACAAGTCTAGAAAATAATCATTGAAAATTAGTATGAATTTATTCAGCCATGAAATTAAGTTACTATCTCAATTCGATTACAACAATAAGCAATATGTGCACAGCATTTACCAGTAAGCAGTGGTTGGATAACTCCATTCTGCCGATGACTATTTTTACGTACTCGTGCTTCCATTCCGATTCCGCGTAAAGTTCACCTGTAAATTAACACAAAAAAAAATTACATACAAAAATTTCATAGTGTCACATGGGAGACAGTAATAGGCCTCTCAGCGGCCGAGTGACTATAGCATACATGAGTAACGGTCACAAACTCTTATAATACAACCATGATAACAAGTGTACATTATCTTTTGCGGTTGTTGAAAATGACCATATTTGAACATGGAAACTGCAACCTACTAATTACTCCAAAAACGTAAACCTTATCTACCAACCCCAACTTACCTGAGCTGCTTCTAAGCCGTGAGAAATTTTGAGGTGGATCAAAGCGAATACAATGTAGTCAAGTGAGGAAAAAGTTGGCAGAGAATTAGCCTTTTATACATCGAGGAGAAAGCAAGAAGGTAAATGAGTACTGTGCCGTGCTCTCCGTAGACATATCACTTTAGTCCGGTCCCAGGAGCGAGGTGTTACGAATCAATTTTAATTCCACTACCAACATCATAATTTTCTTTGTTACGGCGTGCCCCTCAATTCCACTCCACTGACTTTCATTCTTAAAATCGACTCCTATTACAAATAGCAAGTTCCATGTTCATGCTTGGTCTTGTCATCAGTTGCCTGGGTGTCCTTGACTTAAAGACATGTGTACCCTGCTGTGGAAATGATGGGAATGGGTGAAATCTAAAGTCACCTTTCCTTTCAACCACTTTCATCTCCTAACCTATTCACCACGAGAGTCTAAGAACGGAAAAAGGAAAGCGGAGTGAGGGGAAAACAAATACGAGGAGCTCCCCCTGAGGAACTTTCACCGTAGATCTTAGTATTATTGCATGGGCTATTATGTATAACAGACCATTTGTAAGCAGTATAGCCTGGAAAAGTTAGCAGCCGCACCTTCATCAACTCATGTACTACCTGATCACCATTCAATTAAACTTTCCCCTGAGACCTGTGCCAGTCTCCAAGTCTCGTCTCCTTGTACAATTCTCTTTCCCTACCTGGTATGAAAAAGATTGTTAGCAAAATATCTATTCACTGTTCAACAAACGATGCATGAAATTGTCAAGTCAATCCATGTCAGCTTACTTGTACAGGAAGACATCAATAACTGTAAATCTTAGCCCTACCATTTTCATGTCGTTGCCGAACATATAAAACGATGTTTAGAGACTCGATTACATACTACATTGTCTGTCAGAATTTCCAGAGTAATTTATCATGGTCAGATTCAATTACCGAAAACATCATGTAGATTTTGGGGGATGCCGAATACTTTTATTGATATGAGTTTTCCAGACCATAAAATTATTAAGGGTCAGTATCATGCATAAAGACAACGACGACGACTTCTCACATGACTCGGGGACACGGGGACAACCAAAATGTTCCGTACAACCATATTTATCCGCAATTACAATAAAACTTTGATTTAATGCTCGATAATCCTGTGTAATCAACACAACTCTTTAGTACTGGAAAGTAAGTATGGGTCTTAGAAATCTATGAAGAAAAAGAAACCAATATGTACCGTCGAGTTTGTCTAATAATTAAAAAAAACTTGTCGAAATTCCATAAGTGATATCTTTCCCTGCGTGTATAATACAGACAAAAACAACTGGAAAAATAGATCTATCAAATTCTCATTAGGGCAGCCGTCACGCTATCCTTCTTTTGCAGACTTAAAACCGCTCAAAATCAACTCTGATTTCTTCTTATGTATGATCCTTATTGATCCATATTAATAATCCTGATTTCCATACATACATACCAACTCATACAGGAAATAAATGTATTCCTTTTTAATTCATTTATGGCTAATGATCCCTTCCGTAAAAATGAATGCGACTACACACTACACCCCACATAATGCTTTATCGAATTTTCTGTTTGTTCCTGTGGCAGATGCGTGTCCTTTCCTCGTTTATCATAACAATAGCAGAGTCTTGGACGATTGCGAAAAGTAATCCTTCTCTGCTAATAGCAGAGAAGGATTACTTTTCGGAATCGTCCAAGACTTGGAATTCGTAAATGGCTAAACAACTCCGGAAAGTCTAAACCTGCCAATCATTTTCGCACGTCACACTCTTAGAAAATATGTATAATATGGATTTTAGTAGTGAGAAATGAGATGCGTATGATCAGTCAATTGCTCTTTACAAAACATGATAGTCTTGACACAATTGTTGTTATAAAGTTGATTATATAAATTAGGACACGTTACCCGACAATGATAAGTTTCCTGCTCTCTTCTCAAGTGTTCCAAACCGTTTGATAAACTGTAAAGTTTTGAGTAACGAGTACGACTCACTCAAATTGAATTTAAGCTAATACAGTCGGCAGAGTAAAAATAGACAAAGTAAATCTATTTGTATTTTACCATGCATTAGTATGTATTGAAGATTCCTCATCATGTGAATGTATAAAGATTATACAGCCTCGACCAGAATATAGTATAAAAATTTATCTCCCTCTTATCGGTTCGATAACATGAGTGGTGGATAATATATAATATTCACTTGCCCATTAAGAGATTCAAGACACGTTATAGATGTTAGAATATCAATGGATTTTTAGTCTCTAACTGAATGACTCAAACGAAATTGACCTTGAGAACACAATCAAAAAGATTCCAGTTCTCAGAGCGAAGGGAGACACGTTGCTACTGTAATAGTTATTAGTTTAGTTTCTTGGAAAATACATCAATCCCCTTCATGAAAACCCATTTACTTACGATGGTATACCATCATCATGGTTGTCACCAGTAGATTTATATCACTTCTTACCACTTATTTACACGTACATTAACATGTGTACTTTTACTACTTAAATGCCTTAATTTTAATAGAAGTTAAAATGTTCTGATACATGAGATTCAAATCTTCTAAGCCATATGCAAATCACCTTCAAAAACATGCATGAATTGTACAACTGTATTTGACCGATTAAGAAAGTCTTTTTCACTCGAACAGAGCCTATATCGTACTCCCTGCTAATGATTTATTAAATCGATAAATGCTTTGAATCGATGCAATTCTCAACCAGGTGTAAGGGAACATCGACATCATTAAACCTTAGAGACGAGACTCTTTCATGAACAAAACCGCAGGAGGAATATTATTGACGTTTGCTAAGTGGCGTAAAATACACAACTAAATATCGAACGAGGCTACCTAATTTATAATTGCATAGGATCAAGGTCAGCAAGAGTTAAGACGATAAAAACCCATCATTCACACCAACCTACATGATTATTCACATTCACGTCCGTTCGAACAAGATACGACCATACAACATATTAGATCATTGATATATTTATAATATACGAATACGATTGATGGAAAATATTTTCTTACTCTCTTGTACTTTGATACATAATATTATTAACCAGATAAAATAACATATTTTGATTTTTGCATCACTTTGAGCATCATTCAATATCCGTCTGTCCGTCAGAGTTGTCACAAGAATATTGAAGAAACACATGATCTTAAATGTCTTATCGATGTTTAACTTTTTTAAGTTTTAAAAATGGAATATATTCTGAAACCTTTGCATTCTATAGATACGAGTATACGAGGCGTGCTGCTCCATGTGACATGGATGTTAATATGTTAATCTTTAACTTAAACAACTACAAACACATCGATTATCATATGCATACGCTTAATAGTACTGCCATTAGATTAAGTGTCACTACGTTACGTTATGAATCGAACAAAAATAATATTCATAACATTTGGTCCTACAGGCTCTTTATAAAGACAAAAAATTTAAGAAATTTCACAGCTCTAACCGCTTACCCTTCTTTCTTGACCCAAGAAAATTACGGAGAGGGGGCTGCAAGAAGCATGAAGCTGCACAGAATTACAGGCCACGGCACAAGGTCACCGGTCAAGGCTAACAGAGTTGGATACGCCCATTTGCGGATCTAGTAAAAGTAGAAAATAACTAAATATAATAAAGACACACATGACATACCGAACGAGTCTACAGTCTACTAACTCCAATTAAATACCTACCAGATTTAAACTAGTTTTTTAAAAAAAATTTCTAACCTTTTGCAAAAATGTTCACAAAGAAAGTGCAAAGTGAATTCTTTGGCTTTGAATTTGTTTTTTTTTCTTCTCCGAAATCTGAAATCAGCCTTCGGTAGCACAGATAGAAGGAAGAGGAAACTGTGGAGGTATTGTCAAATATTCCATTCAGTTTTCAACGTTGACAATTCAACAATGTTATTTGTAGCCAGTCGGGAGCAACAATGATTGAAAGATAACGAATATAACAATACACATAGACTTTGAAGAGAATGGCTTAAGTTTCCCCATAAAATAGGTTGCACAAAGTTACCGCTTCGGAAGAGAGACGAAATATAAAAGTTGTCATGTGCGTCTTCTCTCCGCAATCCACTCCAGCAAGCTCACCCTGCTCAAATTCACGTTTTTATTTCACACTAATTTGTCGATAAATATTAAGAAAATTTGGTTCTTGGTTCCGTTTCCGGTCTCCATATTTTTTCTCCCAAAATTTGAAAGATAGTCAATCAAAACAAGCAAAATGCATTTAATGATTTTCCTCAATGAGAAAGGGCAGCGAGTGTATACTCTCAAGGTAATTGAAAACAGTAGAAAATATTATTTCAATCTTTTTACCATTTCACTTGATTTCGAACTGAAAGTCTAAATTTATTTTTCATATTACAGAAAGAGGACGCTAAGGGAAATCCAACATTGTCTGCTCATCCAGGTTAATATTTTTTAGTAACTTTGCAGACTTAATTGGAATTTGGGAGTAAATTTAAAGTCCATTTGTGATTTGCCATTATGTTGCTACATTGAGTATAGACACGGCGCATCTCACGCACGAGAGACATCACATCGTCTACATGTGACATGACATGACTGAATTTGGTTAGTTAGATTGGTGGAACTGTTAGAAGATGGTCAGTATAATAGCGGTTGAGACGTGGGAGAATAACACACTAGGATCATTTTATGCTGTTTATTTTTGTACGGGAATTTAAAATGTGTTTTTTTTAAATCAACACAAAATGTGCCTTGGCTCGGGCTACATATGTAGTTTGCAGCGTTATATTAGCATCATGACTTCTTTTCAACTCCTTTGATACGAATAGATAATTTTTAAATCGGCGAGACACATGCCCACAATAGGTGCACACATGCCGAGTATGATTTTATCATGTTTTATTTTTTAATGTAACTTTCTATTTTCAAGCATACATAATTTGTGACAATAGTGTCAGTTTGATATTGCAACGGAAGTACATATAAGTAATTGGAAATATTGGTATTAAAGTCTTAATGAAATATTTAAAAAAAATTTCAGCGAGGTTCTCACCAGAAGATCAGTACTCCCGTGAGAGGATAACAATCAAGAAGCGATTTGGCCTCCTGTTGTCTCAGAAGCCTAGAGTTGCTTGCTAGTGTTTTGCTTGATGCTCCACTTAAGGACAAATATGGAAAGCCGTGATGTTCCGAATAGCAGATTCTAAATATTGTATTTCTTATTTTATTTTAAATAAAAACGACAAATGACCTTTGGAAATTTTGAGCTTATATATTTTCTTATCTGTAATTCGTCCAGTAAAAAAAATTATCGCTAATATTGCAGGTACTACTACGGAATTAATATTAGGTATTAAAATCTGTCATTATTTAAGTACAAAGAAATAGGTACATACTTTTCCAAAGAGAACGATGATTGTAAGCTTTGGAAAAGATTGAAGGTTGAAAATTTTTGGATTTTTTTTTACATAAAATTATACTTTAAAATGCTATTCAATAAGTTAAGTTATGCATGGGGTATGTACACAGTTGGCCTCGTTTCGAAGTCAAGGTATCGATGTTAAATTAACAATAATTATCATAAAATAAGCTAGTTATCCGAAGTGCTTCTTTCGTTACCGAAGATGTTAAACTCTTTTGGAAGAGGAATGTTCTCCGAATGCTTCCATAATTTACCTCTACATACGATCAGAGGATTGCTTTGATCGGCTTCGTTACGTACCATGAACAACCTTTTGTCAACCACCACGTGCATTAATCCAACTACAATAATGGCTATTGACAAATGTTCTGCCATCTTCTTGTCAACTGTCTGACACACTTCTTTGACAAGTGTCGCTAAATTCGTTGTTGTCTCCTCCTCTTTTGACGGGCATCCATCATTCTATCAAATGATAACAATCGAGATTTATTTCCAATAGCCAACACAAATGGTCCAACTTCTAATCGATCCCAAGAATTACCTGAAGAAATAATGTATCTTGCAAGAAATGCAGGATTGCCCTTTTTAAAGCGTGCATGTCAATTGGCTTGGGTTTTCTAGTATACTTGATCGAATCAATATCTGTAGCCTAGAGAACAATTAAAACAATACTCAAAATGTCGCTATGATATGTGTAAACAATGATTTCGAAGCATATTCATAGAAAAAAAAACTTACTTTGCTAATGGGATCGTCATTTGTATCCATAAGAACTCCTCCCAATGACACAGGGAACGCAAAAGATTCTATAAAACACGACAGTTATTAGTTAAATTCCTTTACAAATAAGAGTAAAAGGAAACCTCATACCTTCAAACGGAGTTTGAGGATCCACGTTTAACGGCATATCTCCTTCATGTCCCTCACGGTTCTAGCATAATTATTTAAACAATTAAAATCAAAAACAATGTAATTATAACATTTCAAATCTCTTATGTAAACTCTCTTATCTTACACCAGCAAAATCCTCCATATCCCGATGGTGTTCTATATCAAATCCAGCTTCGGCAATGTAGTCTTCCTCTTCCCTGTGAAACTGATGGGGTTCTACATCTTCTTCCTTCTGGACAATTCTTTGCAGACTTTCCAGAAGGTTCCTATTGGGGTCTAGAAAATACCTACAGAATCGACGACGCTAGTTAGACATTGACAATTAGACATTTAATTTAATATATTCGGTCGGCTAGTTACTTAAAAATGTTATGGATAAAATGATTGCTGCTTTTCTGATCTTCAGCTACTAGAAAGTCGCAGCCTTCATCAAATTCGTCCTCCGAGCCTTCAATTCCAATGTAAGGTTGAGTAAGCCTTCCTACGAGGCTCCACTTTTCGATAGTTCTTTCATCAAATACACTTTTCTCAGGGTTGTCAGTTACATATTTAAGTGGTCCCCATTCAATTCCCTTGTAAACCAAATTAACAGGATTCTTTTTTGGTCTAGATTTTCTTAAGGTTTCAAGAGCTAAAAGGTAAAATATGTAATAGAATAATTGTAATAAAACACAACAAAAATCTAAATGGATTACCAAGATGTAACGTACCGTTTTTGTTCAAAAAATTGAATTGCGGCCTTACAAATGACGGTCCACACCATCCATATTTTGATTTAATTTTCAAAAATGTGTCATAAAATTCTTGCAAACTTTTTATTTTGCGGGGGTCAATAACTGGTCTGCCTTCCGTGTCAATAACTTCGCCTTCTTCATTAACTGAAAAAAAAAGCAAATCTCTGAACACCAGATCTAGGAAATACCTAGTAGACTTCCTTTCGCTACTTAAGTTGTAAATATTACCAAACGTATCATTGCCGTTATTATGATCTTCTAAATCTTCGGGTCCGTAGTCCACTGGACGCTCGTCGGGATTATACACCAGATCATTTTCAGAACGTGGTAATTCGGGTTCGAATTGATCGACTAATGACAAATCTCTATTTTCATGGTGGATTGAAACTGGATCAATTGGAAGCCCCTTTATTATAATTAAGCAATTACAATTATTATTAGAATATAGAAGTTTACTGATAAAGTGATAAATATAAATTATATAAATGACTGATTTATTACCCAAATATTCAATACTGCCGAATCAAACACAGGAACAAGAGCAAAGTCTATGAAATCTAAGCTTTGCATTTCAACATCTGTGGGAGATAAAAATCTATTTTGCTCAATCCATTAAACAAAATTAAGATTTAAACTCTATCAGGTGAACTGAACTCACGGTTAATGATCGCTTCTGATATGGTAGTGGGTTCACGATAGGCTTTTAATTCATCTTCTTTACTCGTAGGATCTTCTTCTTTGGAAGAAAAAAAATATCTGAAAAAATCGAAACATATAACAGGGCATGATTAACTGAATAAAAACTAAAAACAAACCTATTGAACTCAAAATCTAAGTCATCATCGATCATGTCGTTGAATTTTTTTTTCAACCCTTCCCTACGCGTTGCAGCTTTGGAACTGTGATCTTCAAGGTCTGCAGATATCTTCGACTCCTCTTCAACTATGTTTCTGTTTTCTTTTAGCTTCTGTAATTAAAAAAACAAGAATATAATTTAAAACCCCACCCAACGTTAAAACGCACAATAAAGTTTGTTCAAACCGCATTACCCTTCTCTTTTTTAATTTTTTTGACTGTTGTGCTTGATCTTCTTCGCAACCCTGATCATTTTCGTCTCCCTGTATCTCATCATCAACCTGATTTTTCTTTTTATTCTGTAAATTCAATGTAGATGCCAAATCCATCACTGAATTCTTCGTCTTGTCCACACGACATACATAAATCCGAGCACCTGTCTCTAATGCTCTTCCAGCTCCCTATACAATATTGTCATCTTTCCTCAATACCAATTCCATTTTAAAGCTTAGGAGAAATAAGTATTTTTACTCACGTGCATGTCGTTTTTATCAAATTCAGGCATATCAATAATATCTCCCATGAGATCAAGGAAACGAAGTTGAAAAGCGTTGTCCAATGTTATTTTCTAAACCACAGTAGATTGTAGATCACAATTAGTCAGCATTGAACATTATGACACTATTTTATCAGATAAATTGAAAAAAAAAACTTACATGCGACTGAAACATTTCAATACACGTAGAATATATTTTTTTCAACGTGTGTGGATCAGGTGGGGGGCCGTTAGCAGTAGAAACTGTTACAGAAATAGTACTCCCAGCCCTGGAAGAGTTAAGCCCACTACCCAGTGAATTTCCATTGGGTCTCAAAGAGAGACGCTTCCTCGATCGACCCGTTTTCTTTCCCTATTGTATCAACCATTTCAATTATCATCTCGACTCATCTTAGTTACAAAGAATGCTAGAATGTAAAGACTCTAGAACTAACACCATCCAAATTCTCAATGTGCAGATCTTCATTACTTTCCTCCGCTTCGTTCGTTTCATTAAGATTCATTCGTTTGCTTCGCGGTCTACCCCCATTGGGTGGTTCATTTTCCGTGCGTGAAGGACTTGTCGCTCTGTTGGGCCGTACTTCTCCTGCGATATAATAATAAGAAAAAATTATAAACGATATTATGCATATAACTGTATTCTCAAAATTCTATAATTAAAAGATGAAAATGATTGTAAATAAATACTCATGGCATACCAATACCAGCATCACTTAGAGCATCTTGAAAGCCGTCGGATGATTCTCCAGAGGACGAAGATTCATCCCAAACTTTATCAATAGTCCTTTTGTTTCCCCGTTTACCTCTGGAAGCGGCTCGAGTGCCTCGTTCGGGTGAGCTGTCACTATCATCCTCATTTTCATTAGAAGGGAGTAAAGGACGACCCTTCTTGAGTGGGACTTTCTTGGCATTTTTCCCGTGACCAGTTTTTCGGACCTCTGTCGGTACTTCGATGTCAAAGTCCACATCCGAATCACTGTCAGACATCTATATAAACAATTGTCAACAAAATCCGATTACATTATTATACATAACAGATAACACTGTATACACCACACAGACTACGACTACACCCTGCATGCCAGTACCCCCTGCAGGTCTCACTTCTCTACTCCTCCTGCATCCTGCGAAAGTTCGAAACTATGTGGGGAGCAAATGCACAATGACAAATCACAAAATGACAATAGAGTAATAATACAAAATACCTCTGTCACTCTTCTGTCCTCTGCAGACTATTTCAACTGATGTACTTAGAAGTTGGAGCAGTAGATTAAAAAAATCTCGACAGTTGTTGATTGATTTAATCCCAAAGTATGGAAAATTTGCGGAACACAAGAAATTGAAATAAGAGACAGAAAATTATCTCTCACAGAAAAGCAATAAACGGTTAGGAGTTTATGTAGGCAACAGACACTTCCCTCCAATATTTAGTCGGAGGAGATGTGAGCGGGAAAAAGTTTAAATTTTCACTCTATGACGCTATCTTATCAAAATTAAAGTTAGAACAAAAAATTGTATATTTTAAAGTTAATAGAATTACAAATTGAATACATCCTAGCATAAAATACTCGTGTTAATCATTTTTCCATCTCAGTTAATTTGTTACTTCAACTTTGACTGGTTTTCTAAGGAATTTGTTGAGAGCTAAATCGGCAAGGAGCAAAAGATACGGGAGTTTAGTTAGAGGCGATTAATCGATTGCCGTATTGGTTCAATTCAACCATCGTAGGATTAGGTGTTGATGTTGATGTTATTGATTTAACAGTTAAGAGTTAATTTGTGTAGATTTAATTTTTTTGGAGCTATGCATTGTTGATGGTTGATTGTTGAAATATTTCATTAATCTGCAATCCACCTCTCCAGAGAACAAGGTCGTGAGAGCCTTCGACAGTCAATCGTAAAATGTTCAAAAACACATTTCAAAGTGGGTTTCTCTCCATATTATATAGCATCGGAAGTAAGCCTCTTCAAATTTGGGATAAGCAGGTAGGAATGGAGAATGGGAAATGTTAGAAAAAATGTTAATTCATTTTAACAAGTTAACTTCTATTTTTTAATTGATCTTATGTCTTATGAAGGTTCGAAATGGGCATATAAAGAGGATCACAGATAATGACATACAGTCTCTGGTTCTTGAAATTGTTGGCACAAATGTCAGCACAACTTACATCACTTGTCCCGCTGATCCTAAAAAGACGCTTGGAATCAAGCTTCCCTTCCTCGTTATGATTGTCAAGAACATGAAGAAATATTTCAGTTTTGAAGTCCAGGTGATTTTTGGATTTTTTTTTCACTGATCCTGTTTTGCAAGGATATCTCAATAAAGTTTTTTAAACGATTGGTTTTGATATTGGGGTTTTAATCGTTTTAGGTGCTGGACGACAAAAATGTTCGCCGTCGATTTAGAGCATCTAACTATCAGTCCACGACCAGAGTGAAGCCTTTTATTTGTACAATGCCTATGCGACTTGACGATGGATGGAACCAGGTAAAGAACCGGAAGGTTCTTCAGTCATATTTATTTTGCACAGTCGGTATTAGTTCATTATTTCATTAATCGTATTATATTTTAACTTAGATTCAATTCAACCTAAGTGACTTTACACGCCGAGCCTATGGATCAAATTACATGGAAACTCTAAGAGTCCAAATCCATGCAAACTGCAGAGTTCGACGTGTATACTTTTCAGACCGATTGTATGCAGAAGACGAGTTGCCAGCAGAGTTCAAGCTGTATTTACCAATTCAGACAAAGCCAAGAACCGCAGTAGTGAACTGAATTTGAAGTTTTTTTGAACTCGAGATTGATCTCACAGTAACATTTGCATCTTATATTCTATGATAGCAATGCTGGTGAGTTATGGTATCGAAAACTTTTGCTAGAATGGCTACGTCTACATACTACAGGTAGTTGGTCGTATTTCGTATTTAAGGCTGTTTAAATGGAGTATTTATTGGAGATTTTAAAATCTTATTAATAATTGAGGTAATAGTTCATTCACTGTAAATCCTGCACTTAAAGCAGGTGATGATAATTGTCTTTAACTTTATCCTTTTTGTAATCACTATGAAAGGTCTTAAAAGTTCTGCTATCCTACATTTTACAAATAAATTAGTTTAGGTCCTGGTAAATATGTTATTGTTGCTTTTGGTGTCAAAGACTAGGGTATACAAGTTTGAAGGATACCACAGCAAGTCTTTCCTCCAGTTATCTAATCAAATCTCACAATATCAATTTTATCTCAAGTTTGTTGAAGGCATAAGCGGTCGCTGCGACGATGACATAAGGGGGCGTTGAGTTGACACGCTACTACCCGGAGTGCCTTCTCGCTGTGGTGTGTTCTCCCGAGAGGGTCGAGTAGGTTGGAATTGTAGAGTTGAGGCAGGTGCTTTCCTCTCAACGCTTCAATAAAAAACAAATCTATTCAACGAAGGAATTTTACAAAAAAACTCAATTACTAAACAGCACATGGCCCCATGCATACCTAGGAGATCTGGAACTTCTTTTGAACATCCCTTTTACTTTGTCTTTTAGCGTTGTAGGCTCTTTATCAACTTCCGAATTTAGGGAAGCGTCAGATCCAGCATTAGAGCCAACGCCACCGGCCTATAAAGAGAAGAAAAACATTTGAGTAATACCTACTGTATTTCCAGTTTGAGTTTCAAAATTTACAAATAAGTTTCACTCACTTGGATTCCAGCTCTGACGACCTTTTCAGCAGTCGACGATTCTTCTATACTCTTAGATTTGACAAACTTCTTCATCTTACTTACCAAACTTTTAGGCTTATCACTTTTACTCGAGATTGTGGACATTCTGTAAATTTTAATTTAAGACGTACAATTTAATATGCTCTCTACCGACAAGTAGACAGCAGGACCAAGCTTACCGTTCGATACTAGATCCTCTCGAATATTGGCCGTCCGTGGATGCAATACTAGAGCCACTTCCAGCATCAGATGTCCCTTTCCAAATTTTCTAAAATATTTTCTCTTAGTAATTAATTATTGTGATAATAAGCATAAACAAATTTTTTAACTGTTACCTGCTCATCAGGCATAGAGACTGTTTGTTCTAACGACAACGCTTTGCGATACAAACTTCCTTTAGGACTGAACATAGCAGCAGATCCAGATCCAGAATCACTCATATTACTCCGAATGTTAGAGCTTGAATCCGCTGCACGAGCTCGAGACGGCAGTGTAAGTGTAGAAGATGATGAAGAACCTATGTAGGGTTTCTGACCCCGACCTGCGACCCCATAATGATCACTCAATCCATATGATCCTCCAGGCATTGAATTCAGACTTTCTCTCGAATTTGGTAAATCAGGTCCTTCAGTTTCTCCTAAATTAAGCGAAAACATTAATTTAAAAAAAAGGCTCGCTCTAACTATTTTAAAAGACGAATTAAATCATTAAAACAACAAATCACATACCAAATGATGAAGCTTTTTTGAAATGCGATCGTCTCTTTTCCCGTGGATTAGTCAAGTCATCAGGTTCAGTTATCGACTTCATATTCTGCAAGAAATGTAAAACTTCTGCAACGTTTAACTTAGGTCCTTGTTGAGACAAGTTGGTGTTAGAAGCCGTGGGATTTAATGCAGATAGACGTGTTATCAACTGATCTAAGATCTTTTCTCGCTCCAATCGTACTTTTCTCATTTCTAGTTCTTTCTTAATTTGACCTTCTCTGTGACTTTCTAGTCTTTCTCTATCCTTTCTTAGTTTTTCGTTTGCCGTTCTCAGTTTAGCATGAGCATCTCGAAGCTCTAATAAATCCCCCTGACATTCTCCAAGCTTTCTCTTAATATCTTCTTGTTCTTCTTCCATTGTAGATTTTAGTTGATCCACCCGGCGTTTTGCTTCCATCCGTTCACGATCTCGTTCCCTTTCAATCTAAAGAAACATTTACTATTATATATACACACCTGAAAATGCTTCACACATTCGAAGTGAGTTTCAAACCTCGAGTAATGTAGTTTTCAGATCTCTTGCCAAAGTTGTTGCTTCTTTGAGTCTTCTTTGTTGTTCTTCCCGTTCCTTTTGCCATGCTAATTCCAACCTCGTTCTCCCTAATGCAGTTGATCCTCGAGCTCTACCACTTCCACTTAGTATTTTCTCCTCTTCCAGCTGAATTAAAAAAAAAAAACATTGCACCAATTTGTATGAATTCAGTATGTACAAACTTTAGCATGATCATACCTCATTGATCTTTTGTTGCATTTCTCCGACTTTCATTTCCCATTGAGATTTTTCAGTTACAAATTCTGTTTTGGCATGGGAAGTCTCACGTCTTGCTTCAGTAAGCTCATCTTCTAGTGACTGAATTCTTTCCTGAAGGGATCGCACAGCCGCTTGAGCGCCCGTTGCAGCTTCTTCTAACCCGCTAACCGACCCTCTGTGACCAGAAGCATTACCTCTAGATTTAAGTTCCGCAATTGCTCGTTGTGCTGAATCAACCATTTGACGGTAAGTATCACGCTCCCTTTTCGCCCGACTGAATTGTGCTTGCACTGTAGAAATTTCTTCTGTTTTCACAGCTATTTGCTGATCCTGTCTCATTTTCATTTGTGCTATTTCCGTTTTATGGAGTTTCTGCTCCGCTGTCATTCTTGAAAAAAAATAAAACTTGAATTTTTTAGGATGACTTCAGCATATATTAAACTTATTATATTAACTGACTTTTCTTTAAGTGCTTTGATCTCCTTGTCCGATTTGACTGTTGGATCAGTGGTAAGACTTCTTTGTTGCACCAGTGCAAGCTTGTCAAAGTCCTCCAATTGGCGTCTCAGCTCATCGTTCTAATATTAATTTTTTTGTTTAAAAAATTTGTCGCATTTAAATGCATTTTTTATAGTGGTCTACTTCTTTTTGCATTTGCAGTATACGTTCTTGACAATCAGCTAATTCTCGAGTTTTTGTTTCCAAATCAGTCTGTTGTTGCTTCAACAAATTCTTCAACTTCACTGCTTCTCTATCCCCTGGAATGGTCATTAACTTCTTATTATTAAGCTCCGCGTCCTTTAATTTTTGCTGAAATAATTATAAAATCCATTATGAATTCCAAATTTCCATATTGTTGAGAATTATGTTAATTGAAAAATATTATGATGAAAAATTACATCTAATGCGAGTTTTTCTTTAATCCAACTATCCTGTCGATTGTTAAAAGTCTCCCGAAGTGTCCTCAGTTCCCTGTCAATTGTATCGTACTCTCCCCTTAGCTTTTCGATGTCACTATATACAAATTAAAATTTTAGTAAGATCACCAGATATGATAGGTAATGAGTTTGCTAATGAACCTATCCAGATCTTCTTTCTGAGTTGACAATTTAGCATTTTTTAGCACAAAATCTTCTTGAACTGACTCGTAATGATCTCTCAAGAGTTTCAAATCTTTCTTCAAATTTTCTATTTGTTCCAACAACGTCTTACTAGATTCGCCCATTTGAGTTATTTTCATCTCGTGATTTTCTACTTCTTTGCTTGCTTTCGACAACTCTTCTTCTAAGGATTTCTTTTGACTATCAGAATCGGTCTTTAACTTTGCAAGCTCCAGAAGTACCTTTTTCAGTTCCGTTTTTGCATCGGCATCTAGAATCTCTTGTGATCTAATATCAAAATGATTTTGAATAAAAATATTCATTTATGACGTTTTTAAACCCAACTTACTTAGTCTTCGTCATTTTGCCTTTATTCTTCGTTGTAACTGAAAGCATTTCCGTTTGCAGACGTTCGATCTCTTTTTCTTTTTCAATTATCTTCCTTCGCAGGATTGATACTTCGTCGACACTCTAAATTCAATTAGTCAAACGGAGATTCATACCTATTCATAACTTTTCAACACATTTTTAACGAGAGTTTAGATTTATAACTTTCCGAAATTTTGAAACCGCTCAAAACCCATTACAAACCTTAGACTTGGTAACTGAAGTTGTATTTTGAACAGTCGACAGTTTATCTTCTGATTTCTTGAGATCTTTAGATAGTTTAGTATTGGACGATTCCAATTCTTCCACTCGTTTTCTAAGTATATTTGATTCCTGCGTAAAAAAAACTTTCTAGAACATGATAATCTTAAAGAGTAAAATAGTTTTAAATGTTTGTAAACATCAGTTATACCTGCTCGTTGAGTTCAAGTTGAATTTTCAATTCAACAGGGTCTAATTTTTCTCCATTTTCATTGGGAGGTGGTGGTTGACCAATTCTCCCAGTTTCAACTCGCCCTTTAGTTAAATCGGTTCTGGATTTGGAAGACATTTTCTTAATTTGGATCAATAAGGATTCATTTTCATCCTCTATTCGACTAATCTGTAAATCAAAGGATGCCCTTCAAACAACCTACTCCACAAACATATCTTTAAAGGGAAGGAAATGTAAACCTTCTGTCTTAGAGTTCCAGCTTCTTCTTCAGCGAACTTCAACTGTTCCCGAAGATCAGATTCCCGTTCTAAGGCACTCTGCAAATCCCTCAATATCTTTTGTGCATCGAAATCAGAAGCCATAGGTGGTTCAACTATCTGAAATTATGTTTGTTTTTTAAATAGTAAATTTCCACATTATGAATTACAAATAATTAACCCAAGAACATTCATATCAACAAAGGATTTCACAAGCAATTAAAAACTATCAGAGAAATAAAAAGTTCATACTTCTCCGGATGGTGCCTTAGTCAAGACAGGGCTCTTCTTCTTCAAGCCGGTTACACTAAGTGAATCCTTCGACTTCAGAAGCTTTTCATTTTCACTTTTAGCTTTCTTAAGTTCTTCTTCCAACTTAGAAATTTTCCCAGCATTTGCTGTATTCTCGAGCTTTTGTTCCAATTCCTTTTTTTCAGCCTCCAACACATCAGATCTTTTCTCTGTTTTTCGTAGCTTAAATTGAAGTAGCCTGCAGTTTTTAGAAGCATCGTCTAATTCTTTCTTCAGTGAAGCAAACTCCTCGGCCTGAGTTTCTCTGAAGCCATCCTGCATTTCCTCGAACTCCTCTTGCATATCATTCATTTGACGGATGGCATCTCTTTTTTCTTCTTGTAGCTGGTCTACGTGAGTTTCTGCAGCAGCTAATTTTGAACGTAATTCCGAAACTGACCTCTGCATATTAAAACAACATACATTCCGAAATTATTTACTTGTCAAGTAAACATTCGTACTAAACCCTTCAATAAATCTGACCTGCATGAACTCAGCAGTAGGTCTATTTGTTAAATCACTTTCCAGCTCTCGGACCCTTGCTTCTAAATGTTTTTGCTCATCTTTCAAGTCTTCATTTATGGTTGAAAATTGATTGACCTTTTGTTGAAGCTTCACATATTCGCTAGACTGTAAAAGATTATTGCATTATAAAAATTAATATAAATATAATAACGCATGAATTGTAACTTGTAAGTTGTAAGTAACTATACATAAGATTACATATTTTCATGGCACTTTCCCCATGCACTATTTGACGCGGAATTCATGAACATCAAGATATCAACCACTTTATTCAATAGAAAAACATAAAGAAAGCCGTCCGACTAATGAAAATTCTTTGTTCATTAGTAGCTGACTGTACTCCATGCATGTCAACATAAATCAAAAGATACTGCATCCCAGAGTGGTTATCGAATGCGAGACTTTGGACTCTCTTGTCAAATAGAGGAGTGTAATACACTGGTAAGGGATAAACTATCAGCTTAACGCTCCATGTAGTCAAAAATTTCTTATAATGGTTGAAATTGGTACGATTACATTTATATATTGTTCTGAATTCCATTATCACAGTTGGTTCCACAACATGCACAAGGAAGCTGTATTAGATCAATTGGATGTAGTACGCACAACATTGTAAAGCCTATTTTTTGCTCTTGGCACAGTTCATCTCTGTTTATCACACAGTACAGTCAACAGTCTGGTCTGTTGCAGAAGGTCATTTGGATTTGGACTTTTTGGACTTTCTGAGAATACTAGGACCACATACGCACGCGATTTATGATCTCACGTACTTATCTTTAGCACATAACGTGTAGGTATGTTTATGTCGTTAAGTTTAAGTGTTCGAAAATATTCAACAAATTACCTGAGCTCTGGGTGCATCCAAACCTGACACACGCCTCGATAGGATTTCAGCTTTCTCCTTTTCCAGTTTATCACATTTTCCACGGAGTCTACTAACTTCTACTTTCATATCTTCAACTTCCCAAGAGCTCATTCCACCTGTCACCGTCTCATTAAGGTCTACTAGCGTTGTTTCCGTTGTATCTGTGGCTGTCGACATCGACATTGTCTCATCGTCATCCTCTATCTTCTTTTTCTTCCCCGTACTTTTGACCTAAAATAAAATGTCATTATGATTTCAGACTATTCAGACGAGATGTGCATCTTATTCATCTACTCTGCCAAGCTTTCCTCTAGTTCTAGCGAACAAACACCGTCCCTAAAGTTCGTCCTCGCCTCTAACCGAGATGAAAATTACTCGCGGCCGACAAAACAAGCCGGATTTTGGGAATCAGATCCAGAGATTTTGGCTGGTTGGAAAACCTATGTATTTTATTATTTTTAATAGATAAATTAGTAGGTAATATAAAATTCAAATATTTATGCCAGGCCAAGATTGTGAAGCCGGAGGTACATGGCTAGGGATGACAAAAACTGGAAAAGTTGCAGCTTTATTGAATATAATGAGTAAAATTCCGGATAAAACAAAGAAATCTAGGGGTGATCTTATTACCGGATTCTTACGGTCGCCTCCCACTTTACGAGGTTGGACATACTGCAACAATCTAGACAAAGATCTTGACATGGACGCTCGGAAAAATTATAGATTGTTTAATCTTATCACTATTGATCTTCTACAAGCTTCAGAGCTAGGCGAACCCAGTTCTATTAAAAAGTAAGGAACACTATTTTTCTGTAGTTTCTGGTATGAAATCTAAAACTAAACTGCCTGAACATTGTATCTCCGTCATTGTTAGATCGTAAACCAGAGACTTTCCTAGACACTTGGAAATCCTCTTCAAATCCATTAAAACATTTATTCTATTTTACTATCTAGTTTAGGGGTAGAAAAACAAATAACCCATATTCTGACATTTGCACTACTAGGTTGGCTTCATGTCAAATTGTATAAATATTTACATTCATTAATGGAAACTTCAATGTCGTTTCGACTTGTTTCACAGAAAAGCAGAGTCTTCTGAACAGCAAAAGCCTTTGGATATAACATATTATACAAACGCCGAAGACACTGGACCAAGACACCTCGGAGGTGAAGAAGACAGCCAAGTATTCGCTTTCGGAAATAGTGTTTATGATAAACCGTTTTGCAAAGTATCGGACGGATGCAAGCCCTTTAACACCATCCTGAAATCTTTTGAGCAAAAATCGTTAACTGAAAGCGTCAAAACTGACCTAAAGGAACAAATTCTCGGTTTTCTTAAGTCGCAAGAAAAGTTTGTATCCAATTCATCTAACAATAATAATGTAGATAGTAGATAGATAGATAGGTAAATAGATGCCTAATATATGGCTACGGTAGCTAATTGCTTTTGTTCGATTTACCTACTTCCAGACATTTTCCAGATCCTCAAATGCAAAACCAAGCTAAAGAAGCAAATGTTCCTGTTCAAATTCTTCCTGACCTAGCCCAAATATTCGTCAAATCAGTATCAACAAATTATGGAACTAGGTGAAATGCAAAACAATCAATCAAAGGTCTAAAATATAATCTGAATTTTCAATTTTCACACTCAAACGCTTGATGTCTGTGTTTCAGAACTCATTCTTTAATAATCATTGATTCCGAAAATCGTGTGGACTTCCATGAGTGGACACTCCAAGAACCTATCGAAATTGAAAACCCTCAATGGGTCGAATCGAAATATGAATTCACTCTATCTCTTTAAAATATGATCTCATGGTAGACATAATTTCTGTAAAAACTTTTATCGCACTACTAGAGTGTCCCAAATCCCATTAGTGCCCATCAATAAACTGGTTACGAACCTGAATGATGAATGCGACATCTGCAGATGATTCACCTGGATAATCTGATTCATTGTAATCAGCAGATTCTGGTGGAGAAGAAGCTACTTCTTGCACGCCTTGAATTAGTAATCTCTTTTTCTTTTTCTTGATTTTAACAACAGAATCAGCTGAAGAGGGGTCAGAAACTTTCCGTGCGACGCTCGCCGCCGCTGAGTCGTCTGTTAATGTAATTTTAGGCGATGGGAATAAGCGCTTAGTACTTGGGGAATTTATAGAACTGGTTTCTACAGAATTATCTGAAACTGGAACACTGCCTGGCTTCTTTAATCTTATTGTAACTGTTTCGTCAGGAGTATCCTCTGAGTATTTTTGAGACGGAGAGCTTGACCTAGAGGTGTGAGGAATAACATCAGATAAATCTGTTGTTTTTCTTCTCCGCAACAGTGGGCCATCATGTCCTAAGTTATAAATTAATTTACATAAATATACTATTTCAATCTACGAAAATATAGCAATTTGGATAATCCGAACGCTTACCGGGAAGGGTTAGAGTTTCAGTAACAACAGAAACAGACGAAGGCCTTGTATTTTCTCCATCTCTGTATCGGTTCAGTCTGGAATAATCAATATCATAACTGGTGGAATGAACCTAAACGTAATTCTAGAAATTATAATTAAAACTCTACTCTACACTTTTTCCGAAATAACCTGTTCAAAGCTTCAGGTGAGATCGAGGAGTAGGGAGAACTAAAATCCTTGCTTTCTTCACTTGCCGATCTTGTCGACGACACGGAAGATGTTCTGGACCTAGAAGATTCATCTGATGATCCAGCAGTGGAAGGGGAAGGTGTCCTCTTTTCTAGATCTAGCCGACTCCGCGTGGAAGATGCTTCAGACTCTTTGTTTACACTATGTTCTTTAAATTCTCTGTTTAAAGAGCAAGTCTGGTTTATTTCATTTATTTTGATACAATGGATTTTCATATAAATATGGACACACACCTGAAGCACCGCTTGCAACGAGTTGGCCACCGTGTTTGAGGGTGAAATCCCAGTGGACATAGAGGATCTTTACCCATATTGCTTATGAAGGTCTAAAAAGAGGACTAAATGGGCAACGAATAATAATCTAGAAAATATCTCATGCTTTCTAGACAGAAGTCATATACATTATTTGAACATGTGCTTAAAATTATTCGGTACAATTATAAAAGTAGTTCACTAAGTGGTCAAAATAGTAGGTATGGATAACTCTACTCATGTATTCTATATGAGGGCCGTCGATTTTACCAAGTACAATGATGTACAGTAGCTTGTAAAAAAGTAATGAATCACGGACTTGAATTTATACCCTTCTCAGTATCTGTAGTTGTTGAAATCGTTCGTAAATATAAAAAAGACCGACGTAATTTTTTTTGGAAATTTTCACTGAAAAAATGGAGTAGAATACAATTGTATTAAATGTATGATTAAGAAACAAACAAAAGGGAGGAGTAAAAGGATATATCTAAGTTAAATAGGAACTACTTCCCAACTAATAGTTGTTATAGGACAGAAACTTTTCTCTGTCTCATCCATTCTATTGCATAGAGATGGACGGACAGAGTAAGTCTTACAATTAGAATCTGGTTCAGGTCTAAATTTAGCCCAGCAGTTTTTTCGTGATGTCATGGGCACAGCTCTGGTATTCCACTGATCCGAAATACAGGCAAGGGAGCCGTAGCAATGGCCTAATCACCCGTTCTACTGCTACCCGTATCGACCACATACTGTTCGGGATTTTGAAATTCAACTTCTTTTCTGCTCATTTTTATTTGCGACATTGGGATATAGAGAAGCACACTCTAAATACATTCGAAGGCATGAACTACTTGACTTTTCCGGTATTTCAACTGCAGCTTAGTAGAAGAGATACTCTCGAGTACTATAAATACCATTTTGCATCCTAAACCTGACAATAAAAGAAGCATATACAATACAAAAAGTCAAGAATTGATGAAGTTTTCACATTTGAGGTCCAAGTACTCATATTCATTTCACTACAATTATACCAACTGTAAATACTGTAGATACTTCTAACTTACGACAGGAACCATTCTTCGTACGACTTGGCAGTTATGGTTGTCTAAACTGGTGACACTGACAGCATGTAGATCCGATCCGACAGTTTGGATATGGCTAATCAGTGGACGGCGAAACTGGCATCATCAACTCTCGCGTATTGACAAATCGATGAGACATTCGTGTTTAGAATACGAAGTGATATCATACAGTAGGAATTTTAATCAAGTAAAAATGTGACAAATTGATATTCATCATGAACTAGAACGTGTAATATATATGAGTTACTATTATTGAGTAAAAATATATTTGGATACACATACATTCGTACGTAGTAAAAAATTCATTAATGTATCTATGTCGATGAAATTAATAGATGAATTAGACTAACTTGCAGGTTCGTCCCCTCCTTTGCAGGATTACTATCATACACAACTGAAGCAGACTTTAATTGAAACTTCACATATTCTTAACATTCGACTTTTTCTTCTTATTTTTCGGCATTACCATCGGCGGCGCCTTGAAAACAGCACTAAAAAGCAATCGAGAAATATTTATTTATTTCATATAAATAAATATTTTATATCAATGCATATTTTAATTTCATAATCATACACACCTGCAGGTAGTACAAATAGGACTGAATTTACAGAAAACTGAAAGAAAGAAAAATTAACACAGGACTCATTAATCGAATTGGTAAGTTTAAAAAACATACTTGAAAGGCAGACGCTACAAACATATCCTTGATCAATTAATTGTCTATGACAAAAACAAGCAGCTCTGTAATCCACTGGAACTGGAGGAGGCAATGTCAGTTGCTTCCGGAGTGACACGTCAGGAAGGAATACCCACTAGAACAAAATAAAATAACATTATTATTATTCTTCTTTAAGATTCGATGCCAATAATAAAGATGCAACAATAAAATTAGCAGCCAAGCTTACCATCAAATATTGTAATAAACCTGCGATATGTGGAGGTCGCAAGTAAATACCTCCAGTTATATCAGCCCCTTGACTTAGGAGAGTTGCATAGGATCCCAAAACACAGGCATCGATTATTACGCCCTAGAAAGGTGCCAAACTTAAAACTGAATGCCCATGGAACTTCAGAGAAACTAAGATCTTTCAATTACCTGTTTTTGTGCTGTAAAGAATACATTCATGAAAGACATATACTGTGCAGTGGATTCAGAGCTTCCTGAGACTACTAAGATTTTGGAATTTAATTTCTCACCCGGTGCCACCTTTTTTTCCTTCCTATCGTTTGGTTTAAAACATTTGATTGGAAAAATCCTCGTCATTTTTTCGGATTAAAAAAAAAGTTCTTAGGATATCTTAACGTACCGATTGATGTAGCACAAAGCTCTACCTAAAGAACTGGCAAGACAAGTGGCTGTGTTTCCAGTACCTACCGCGCGGTCGGCTGATCCAGATACTCCAAGGTCAAAGTTTACGAAGGACTCGTCATGAATAAACCGTTTTAACTGATTCCGAACGCACCTCTCCAGTTCCAAAAAAACTTCGTACTGACCATCCATTTGCCGAGTTACTCTAGTCTGCTGACCTGGTCTACTTTCCAGTGGGTATAGGAAGTGACTACAAAAATAATGAATTAAAAATTATGCCTATCACCTAGCGTAAATACTAACGAAGAATAAAGTTTTGGTTGGCTTGGCGTGTACAATGCAATAATACGGAACAAAATGCATTACCTTTGGTTAATATGTGAGGCAATAATACAAACTTTATTGTCAGCTTGGAGCATAAGATGTGCATTGCAAAATGTAAGCACTGAGTCCACTACATGAAAAAACGCTTTCACATCCGAACGGACATACTTTTGAGCCGGATTGACGTCCAAAACTACAACCAAAAGTCCAGTCTCCCCCTCCATTCTGTCAATATATCCTAAATATCAATAGCTAGTAAAAACTTTTTATAAAAATTATAACAATTTCTAATTAAATGTTAATTTCGGCTACCTCAGACAGACACTCGGAGCAAATATTTTGAGCGACCGAACACAAAACTTGAACATTCTTAATCAAGTCCCGCCGTTTTAATCGCAGGTTTTAGTCTTAAACATTGAAGGCTTTGATTTCTGATGTGATTAAAAAGCTAAATGATTCAATTAGGTGGTTGATTGAATGATTCGGATCAAATAAATTGTCAGATTGCCAAGATTTCATAAATTGAATTATGAACCCTTGCCGGATTTCTTTATTTTAATTCGTATACGTCCGTTTGGGATAACATTTAGACATTTGATATTGTGATCGAATGGTTAAACTATCTCTCTAAAACTTTTATGAAAGTCTCGCGAGGAAGTTCAATTTTTCCTATCAATTTCATTCGTTTCTTCCCTTCAGCTTGCCTTTTCAATAGTTTGTCACGTCTTGTCCTATCACCACCGTACTAAAATAAAAAATAGTTCATCTTATGTAATATTCTGGGAATCATTGTATAATTGCAGGACAATGAAAATGGTATCAATTGAAAACAACTATAACCCACCAGCTTTGCTCCGACGTCCTTTCGGACGGCTTTTATGTCCTCACGGGCGAGAATTTTTCCTCCAGCCGATGCTTGAATTGCTATCTATTAGACGTACAGAATAATAAAACTAGATAAACTTTTGTAATTTCATATAATGGTTAGTTATGGTATGGTAAGAAATTTTCTGAGTTACTTGAAACTGATGTCGAGGAATGGTATCTTTCAAACGATTACAAATGGACTTTCCAATTTCTCTGGCCTTAGTTACATGCACAATTGTGCTCATCTCTTCGACAACATTTCCATTTAGCAGGATGCTCATCTTATGGAAACAAATATACAGTTGTTAAACAAATAACCTAATCAAAATCGGAAAGTACAACGGTTTCACATGTTTACTTTCACTAAGTTGGCTTGTTCAAAGCCCAACTCTTCGTAATCGAATGAGGCATACCCTGAGGTCATTGATTTTAATTTATCGTAAAAATCAACAACGATCTCATTTAAAGGCAACTTAAAAGTCATAATTAATCGTTCCGCATCAATATTTTTCGAATCTTTTTGAATACCCCTTCTTTCGAGACAAAGGCTCATTATGTCCCCATAATAAACATCTGTAGAATTAATAAATGCAATATTATCATAATGTTTGGAATTAGAGAATCAAATATATACTTCATTTTTCTACTCCAAGCTGTTAACCGAATTATTACCTGGGGTTATAATTGTTCCAAGAACAAATGGTTCATACATTTCTTCTATATAATTTTGTTCGGGGAGTGCTGCTGGATTATTTATAGTGATAACTTCGTCACCGTATTCCTTTATAATCTTAGCTCCCTTCAATTTAACTTTAATTGGAACGTTAGGAGCTGTAAGAACAACTTGAGCACCATATTCTTGCTCCAGTCGTTGATTGAAGACGTCCATGTGTAGTACACCCAAAAATCCTAGTCGCCACCCATTACCAAGTGCTAGACTACATGACGATGCATACATGATAAACAGAACGTTAAAACCTCATATTTATCCTACACTAATGTAGTATTTCCGTTACCTGCTTTCCATTTTACATTCAACACTGGCATCATTAAGCAGCAATCTTTCTAGCGCACTTCTTAGAGAAGGATGCTCACTTTGATCCATGGGGTAGACACCAGCATAAACCATTGGTTTCGCTTTTAAAAAACCAGGAAGAATTTCTACTGGAGTACCAGTACTATGAATTGTCCCCCCAATCAAACATTCTTTTACCGTCCGCATGTTGCAGTAGATGTAACCAACTTGTCCAGCGTATCTGTTCATGAGTTGTAACAAAAGATAATAATCCATATACCTAAATCTCTTTTTCATTTCTACAACTGCTCGTGTTCTTACAATCTATCAAGAGAAGAAGCTAACGGATTTAAAACTCCAATTTCTTTAATTAAGTAAGTTTTTTCCGACTGTGCTAGTGTAATATCTTGTCCTACTCTGAAACTTCCATCTTCCAGTGCCACCAACAAAGCGGCCCCTTTATATCGGTCATACCAACAATCAAAGATCAAAGCTCTTGGTGGTAAGCTTCTAGACCCTTAAAATAAGCAAAACTAAACAAAAAGTTCTTTCTTTTTAATTTTTACTAAATTATAGAATGATAGATTTAAATTCACCTTTCGGATGCGGTATCCTATGCACAACAGCTTCTAGAACATCTTGTATTCCAATCCCTACTTTAGCGGATATCTTAAGCACCGAGCTCGGTTCAATTTCAAACAACCCCTGGAGCTGTTCAATAACTCTGTCTGGGTCAGCATGCTTAAGGTCAATCTTATTTAAAACCGGGATTATGGGTAGATTTTTTCCAAAGGCAAGATAAAAATTAGCGACTGTTTGTGCCTAAAAAATCGAAGAAACACTCAGTACTTTGAATGAGTTAGTTTTCAATAAATTCAATGTGATTCTGACCTGGACCCCTTGATTCGCATCGACGATTAAAATGACACCATCACAAGCACAAAGGGATCGGGACACTTCATAGGAAAAATCTACATGCCCTGGTGTGTCGATTAAGTTCAGCAAATATTTCTCACCTCCAGATTCATAAATCATGGATGCACTCTGCGCTTTCACCGTGATTCCTCTTTCCCTTTCTACCTGTAGTTTGTCCAGGACCTGCTTATTCTCCAACGATTTGACAATCGTCCCTTTACAATCAATCAGTTAACAAAAATTAACTTACCGTAATTAATTTAGCAAAACAGCAATATATATGTATAAAGTACCTGTGAACTCAAGTAGCCGATCTGCCAATGTGCTTTTCCCATGGTCAATGTGAGCAATGATACTGAAATTTCTTATCCTCTCTGGGGGAAACTCGGCCGCATCAATAACCGGAAGTCCATTGGAAGCAGAAGGAGCAGCAGGTTTTTGTGAATAAAATCTCCGTCCTGAACACAAAGATCCTGTCCCGACAATGTTTAATGTATTCCACCGTGAAATCAGTGAATGATAATCTAAACATCTCCGACTAAAACTAACTCTGACTAGGTAAGTATTAGATAACAAAACTGGATGCTTGGATATAATACAGACTACATTACGTAACACCATTGTTGTAGCAGTCTTTATATGTTAATTATTTTTAGAAACATTTAATTACATTACATTACAAGCAAATTAATGAAAACAATGAGCCAAATCTCACATTCTTAACCAAACATTTCCCGCATCAGATTTGGCTCAGATAGATGGGTTCCGTATTGTCGCAACTTTCCCGAACTGCCCTCAAGTCTGGACAGGCTTTCTTATAAATACTTATAATCTAAATACAAGGACTTATAGGAATTTTTGTTTTTTAGAATTTCGTGATGGAAAATGATGCAAATATATAAGCAACTAGGGGCTGACAGGCCCGTCGAGCGGGCCACACATTAATAAAATTTAAATCATTTTGCAAGCGCGTTAGAACCAATTTTATAAAACCCCCCGCGCTAGTTTATCAGTTCCTTAGTCCCACTGAAATTTTAGGG